>CAIGRN010184359.1:0-18805 GCA_903798345.1 Fraxinus anomala | reverse complement strand
TGTTTATTAAGGGTAGAATAGTCTTCTTAATTTCCTTTGTTTAGCCTTTATACAGTCTATTTTTATTTAGGTTAAAATCTTTTTGTATTCAATTGCATCATGTAGAATCAATGAAATCCTAGCATCCTCTTCTTTTTCTTGATTTCTTTGGATTGTTTAACAGTCATAAGAAGGGAATATCTTAGACAAACTTAATTTTGTAGAATCACTTTAGAAAACTTCCTACTCAGTTTTCTGTAAATTATTAGCATAGAATGATATTATACAATAAAGATTATGTTTTTCACAAAGAATTTCATCTTTCACCATACAAGTTATTATTTTATCTATTCTTTTAATTTTTTTTCCCTTTTTACGATTTGAAAGGTTCGGGGTGACGACTGCAACAATTGAAAGATTAAGGGAAAGTCTGCCAATATTTGAAAGGTTTGGAGCCTCGACTGCAATTATCCCTTAATATAATCTGATTATATTCTTCAGCACTGTAATTATTAAGTCTTATTTTTATTTAATATTTGATAAAAAAATAATAATAATAGGTGCACTCTAACAAATGATAGTTTAATGATGTTGATCATTATAGTGAGTGTATCTCTTGGGCAGTGTAATTATTAAGTCTTATTTCTATTTTATTCTTCGATAGTGGGTATGTTAAACCGTATTTATAGAAGCACTCCCAGAAATACTATGATGCGATTATACCATACTTAAAAGCTATATCGATGAATGTTATCGACTACATGCTTTGTGCCAAAGCTATGGAATGCATTAGGATGGTTGGAAATGAGAACTTCAAAGAGGATGCCAAGCACGTAAATAACAAAATAACAAATAACTTAGTATTGTCATCGTTTCTTATTGAATTTAATATATTGNTTGTGCCAAAGCTATGGAATGCATTAGGATGGTTGGAAATGAGAACTTCAAAGAGGATGCCAAGCACGTAAATAACAAAATAACAAATAACTTAGTATTGTCATCGTTTCTTATTGAATTTAATATATTGTTTCTTATTACGTGGTAATCAATTGTTTGTCCGTTGATTTCTTTTAGATCTACTTCAATCCTTTATTCTTTATAAAGAACACATATTTTTCATATTTTTCCTTTTTTTTTTAACTAGCTTGTGAATATCTTTCATGTTTACAAATAAATTTCTTGAAAAATTATATATTCTTATTTTTAACATTAATCAACTAACGTGCAACGCATGTTCATCCCACTAGTCATATATAAATACAAGATAGGGACTCGAACAAAAGATACCATCACAAGATAACTAGTATCACAATCTTTGCATGCACTGCACGAGCACAAGCCATAGCATATAGGATTATCACAAACTACATATCCAAGTATCGTATCTGTCCATTTGTACAAGTAGTAAAATTTATTTAGAAGATATACTTATAAAGAACTCTATTCTATGTGGGATAAATATAAGTATTTTGATATGACTTTGAAACAATATCAAGCTGTTAAAACGTGGAATGATATAAGATGTGCAATTTTTAACTGCATAGGAACCGAGATGTTCAAAGAAGCTATAGCATCTCATATCGTGTATGTTTGGTAAATCATTTTGTAATTATAAGTCGTGGATCCTATAGAATGTATGGATCAACAACTTGGATATTTCCAACGGTTATGTGGTTATCGATAACTTCAATAGTGTGCCTTAGCTTTTAAAATTAAACTAATAGTCGCTTCTTGTTCTTGTTATTGGAGTTCAGTATCACTTTGGATCCAGAAAGAATTGCATCTTGCCATGGAAGGTGCAAGTGCAAGTTGGTTCAACTGGAAAAACCAGAGACCAGTTCAAAACAATGGAACGTAATACAATTATTGCACCAGCATAGAATTAAGAACACACAACAAAACCCAAACAATGGAAACACACAGTAAAAGAACAAACTTTTGCAGCTGAAGAGCTTGTACGAGATCTTTGATTTAGGAAGTCTTGTCTTCTGAGGTTTAGCGCTGATAAGCAGCAAAATATGTCTGTGTCATAGTAAGGGCGAGGGCTAAAATTGCACCTAGAAAAGCCAAGAGAGTCCAAGGACTGCTAAAATACTTGTGCGTCCATTCAGCCATCCAGATATGTCCTTTATAATTGCAATGTTTATCAATCTTCGACTTAGCATCAAAATACGCAAGAGGATCAGGTACCAAATCATTAGCTATCCCGTTAAAGAGTTGTGCCAATTGTTCGTCATTGCCTAATTTGTTGGTAAGAATCCCTTTCTTCCTGAGCTCTTTAACATCATCAGCATGATCAATGAGTGAATCCATTAGACAAATGTATGACGTAATGCGCAAATCAAGAGGGCCATGGGTACACATTTCATAAGCCACCAAGTTTAATAGCAAAGGTTTTGTTAAATGATCAATCTTGATTGAAGGAAGTGTAAGAATACCAACAACAAGGCCATATTTGAACTCTACATCAGTAAGATTTCCAGTTTGAAATAAATTCCTGCTGATTTGAGATCAGTTACTGAACGATACGATTCCCGGACATCTGATTCCTTGATGAATGCAATCAGGTTTTTTATTTCATGTTTAAATATTGGCCTGATGAGCTTTTCCCGCACTAGTTGTAGAAGGTGATCCGGGCTTTCATCCGAATCTGGTTCCTCCTTTTCTTGCTCACTTTTAGAGCTGCGTCCAAGAAATTTCATGACAATATTAGTGCATGAATTTCTCGGAGGTGGCTTTATGGTGGAAAGCCGAAGGAAAGCCTCAATGAAATGATCAATCTTTCTCTCTTGTTCTTTGAACATGAATTTCATCAAAACTTTAAGTACTAGTAAAGGAATTTGATTCTCTAGCAAGAGCAAGTCCCTCAACACAAGGTGGAAACTCTTAGCCAGTCGTGCATTTACTGCTTTTTGTACCTCATCTGCCTCATAGGAAACATTTTCTAACTGCGACAAGGACACAAAATGAAGCACGAAGAAAGCATCAAGAAACATTATCCTATTGAACACTTCATCGTTATAGCCTTCAGTCGAGCCTTCTGCATAGCATTCACGGGCACTGCCACCCACCTTTTCCACCTCATCGTACAACTGTTCGATGGATACTTGATCACCGTGGGTATGACAGAATTTCTGCGCGATTGGAAATTTTAGCTGCTCGAATTCTTTGAGCTCTGGCTTTCCAAAATGATAAGGGCTATCGAAACTACGAGTGGATCGCAACAATTTCTGAATGATCTATTCATACGCGGCCGTGTTGGAACCTTATCTATTCGGGTTTTTTTTTGTGTCGTAACCACAGTTCTTTATAGAAATCAACCACTCCTCCTTGGTAATGTAGTTGCTTGATTCTTGTGATTTTATATCACTTTGAGTGATTTCAGCACTTTGGTTATCTTCTTTGGTTCCAACTGTTGTCATCCCTTGGACGCGAGCACATATTATTAGCAGCTTGTTTGATAAAATTTCATCAAATTTTCAAATATTTAATTTTAAACACACATTTTATCAGCTCAAAATCTGTTTAAATTTTTATCAAAAGTTTTGTCAAACAACTTCTAGATTGGAAGTTTAGGTCAACCGTCATGTGCTTCAAGAAAAAAAAAATTGAATAAATATTTACTACCAGAACGAGGATAAATCTAGCAACTTTGCAAGCATTCCGGGTTGGGCACCTAAAAACTGTTATTCCGACAACTGGGATTATTCCATTAGAAGGGACTACCACATGACATGATACACTTGTACAAGTAAGTGGTACACGTGTAAAGATTTTGATGACAAGTGAACTCGCAACGCCATCACCAGTTGTCATCATCCCAACTAGTGACAGCATTGACAATTTGAGCTAGTGAGACACAATCAAATTTATAATCAAACTCAAAATGTGCGTCACATAACGAATGAGAATTGACATTTGCTCATTTATTGAAATATTGTTAACCACAATTTTAATTTTGAATTTCTATTTCTATTTCTATTTTCGATCATATTCTTGGATAACAAAATTAAACTGTGAGTAGATAAATTGGGTTGTAACATTGCTAAAATCAAATTTTCATTAAAGATTCAATATTTTTCCAATTAATTCGCATTGATATGAATATTTTCTATAATTTTTATAAGTCCAATTAATTTTAATTTTAAATCACAAATTAGTTTATTTACGTAACCTTTCATTAGTAGGTTGCAAATGCTTCCATGTCCAAATGGGCACACACTGAAGGTGCTAAGCCCAACAATTAAAAGGCCAATCTATCTAATTTTTTGTTCAAAATATAATTTCGTGACTAACCTAGTTTACTCTCCTCGAGTAGAAATGAAAAAAAAAAATGGAAGATCGTCAATTTAAATTTTTCGTGTGAAAAGTTAGTTTTTATTTGAATTTAAGCTAAGCTACTCTAAATATGTTCTTAGGCATCTAACTTAAGATGAGAGAAGGTTGCTTTATTTTCATTCTTTGGGTTTTATATAAATAAAAATGAATAAACACGAAAAGAAATGAGAACAAATTATAGAAATTCAGGTAGCAATCATCATAATTTGAAAATGTTAAGGGCTAAACCTGAAATTTACGAAACTATCAAATATATCCCTTTCACTCTCCCTTGAAGGGAATGTACACCAAGCTTGATCAATATATATATTCAGAAAATTGATGGGTCACATGCCCCACCATGACCCACACTCGGTTAGCCATGATCCCAACTGCTAGTGGGCCATTACCTACGATATCTGTCACATAGGAGAATTTATACAAATAAATTAGAATTATGGTGGAGCATTGTTGCATATATTAGATTACAATAATCAAACTAAATTTAGAACTTGAAATTTTTTTATTTTTATATCCATTTCTCTCTCGAAAAGTAACCTATGATTATTAAATGCAACAAAATTAGAACATATGCAACAATGATTAGTTGTAAAATATGTCCATATTAAAAATTAGACATAATTAGAAACAATATATAAGGTAGAGAAAAATGTAACAAAGAAGAACAATATTTAAGAAAAATCCCTCAGGTGAAGTGGGGGTACCTTTTGATTCCAACAAGGATAAGTAGCAAAATTATGTTTTCAAGAGACTTGGGAAATACAGTGTTTGAGTAAATAATAAGTAAAAAAGATGTTTTTATTTGTAATAACATATGAAACATTTTCTTGTATTTATACTTGTCATTAAGAAGGGAATATCTTAGACAAACTTAATTTCGACGAATCACTTTAGAAAACTTCCTACTTAATTTTCAACAAATTATAAGCATAGAATAATAGTACATGGTAAAGATTATGCTTTAATTCAGAAAGAATTTCATCTTTCCGTCCATATAAGTTATTATTTTGTCTATTCTTTTAAATTTCTTCTTCTTCATTTTAAGTGTTTAAACGAATAGTAAATTGTATATACATAATTAAGATACGTTGAGAATTCGAGCAAGATTACTTGCATCGAGCAATGCCTTTAGAGTTTGTTTGGGAAATTATTTTTGAAAATCATTATTTTCTAAAGTATTTTCAATCACATGTTTTATTTTTATGGGACTCATAATTTTAATTTCCTTATAAAAATTATTTTTACTTGAAAAAATGAGAGGGTTTGTTCAAGAATTAAAGTCCACAAGCAAACAAAACATCAACTACAAATAATATGATATGTATGAGCTAAAGATACATTAATTTGGTAATTTGCTAAATAGATTTCAAAGAAAAAATTACAACATATGAAAAATCGGCGAACAAAGGTTAGCACTTTGACACCCTTTATGTCAAAATATAAAGTATAAAAAGGGTATGAAGTTGGTCAAATTTCTGAAGGAATTTTTTCTTCAAGAAAGGGTATGAAATCAGTCAAATTCATACATTTCTCCCTAAAACACCTAAGTTACCCGTGACATATTCCTAAGAAAAGGTCGAGTCACCTTTCAACATAAAAATACTTGTACTCGAAACCGACTTCTCCCAAACAAGTTCTTAATTTGACCGCAAGCAAACAAAACATAAACTACAAATAATATGATATGTATGAGCTAAAGATACATTAATTTGGTAATTTGCTAAATAGATTTCATGAAAAAATTACAACATATGAAAAATCGGCGAACAAAGATTAGCACTTTGAGTTTGAATGAGCAAAAAAGTTCCGTTACACCTATTGTCTAAAAGAATTATAGACTTAATTTATTTCAAGACTAGCTTAGTATAATATTAAAGTTCAACTTAAACATGCAAAAATATTAAGGTGTATGTCACAAGTATATTTTTGTTCCAAAATATGAAGTAGAATGTAAAAGTATGCCAATCTTAGTGTTGTACATAACACAAAATGAACTACTTTAAACAACTTTTAACAAAGCTTAGAATTGTGCTAGGAACTGTCTTTTCAGTATCACAAGTTTAGAATATTAACATACTAAACACGAGGAATTATTAAACCCAATAGACACACCATGCAAATCTTAAAAAATAATTTATTTATTTATATAGTTCGTGTTTGGTTTAAATCAAATTTTTAGTAGATTTTGATAAAAATTGATAGAATATTGGTTGAAAAATTGTTAGTCACATGGAAATTTATGACTGTTGATTTTGACTTAGAATTTAATTAACTTTTTTTTAGTTGAACCAAATAAGAACTTATTATTTTTGACATTATGATTTCTCCTTTGTATTTTGTAAAAAATTTAACTCCAAAGTAAAAATAGGGATATTATTTATTATTAAAAGGGAAAAAATTATATATAATCTATGTATTTTATAATTTTATTCAATATCGTACACCAAACACGACATTAGTGTCGACATTCAACAAAATGGCAAATAATATAGTTGGATCTTCCTTCAAATTGTCAAGGACAACACAATTAGATAACAAAATAATATAATGAACATGAGAAATAATGCGTAATCACTTAAATTGAGGCACGGTTACCTCGCTCTCATTAGGGAGATTTGGGATTATGTTGACTCGACTTATACGAGCACATATATAAAAATATCTTTCCATAAATAAGTGTAATTTTTTGCACCAATTATGTGACATTGTTAAGAAAGAAATATAAGTTGAAGTTTTGAAAGGTTTCCATGTTTGGCAATAACAACCTATCTCTTTGTTCGCCTCTTTTCATGGTACTTATAAGTTAAAATGAGGAGATCAAACAACTCATAAATATAATGTAACAAAATGTTGTACACGTACAAATCCTAGTATTTAGCAACTATTTTGAACAACTTTACACACATAACAAGTTAGAGATTTATAATATATCCTTGAAATATCACAAGTTAAGAATATCAACATGCTAAACATAAGGAATACTCGATCAAACTTTATAGCATAATCAAGTTTTTCGTTGTCATCACTTATTTACTATATCTTCAAAATTTTACAATTTGTCCAAAGTAAATATAGGAATATTGTTGTAACTATAGAAGATCGATAAGAGAAATTCTAGATTTAAAAGCATGCAATTTTAGATTATCAAGTGTGTGGATGTTATATCAATGACTCACAAACATTTGCGACATGTTTAGAAATGTGAATTTAATAGTATTATTCAAACAAGCATTTCGTGCTTTTTCAACTCCTTTTTGACATCCAATCCAATCTGGCAAAGAGAATAAGATCTAATCAGCTTCAAAACAAGTTTTGAATCCAATGTTCCATTCGGTTCATTGCTATATTAATACGAAGATCCAACTTAACTAGACCATTAACACCCTTTATGTCAAAATATAAAGTATAAAAAGGGCATGAAGTTGGTCAAATTTCTGAAGGAATTTTTTCTTCAAGAAAGGGTATGAAATCAGTCAAATTCATACATTTCTCCCTAAAACACCTAAGTTACCCATGACATATTCCTAAGAAAAGGTCGAGTCACCTTTCAACAAAAAAATACTTGTACTCGAAACCGACACATTATCTCAAATATTATTCTAAAACAGCACCTGCATTGACCATTAGAGTTCTCATTCTATTCAAGTGGTTCATAAAAAAAATGGTAAACTCATATGTTAGTAGTGTTTTCGAATTCTAGTCTATCTATCCATCTTAAAAATAAGACCTTATTTGATTCCTATTTTTATCAAAATACATTTTTCTCTCTTCTTTTCTACCGCATTTTTCAATAAAATAATATTACATACAACCAAAAAAATTCTTTCATTTTTAACCACACATTTTCCATCAATCTACTATTTCAAATGCATTCTATACAAAAAAACAAGTCCTTAATATTTATTCATTGAACTGAGCTCGAGACAATGAGAAATTAAAAGATGATTTAAGTAAAGTTGATAGCCTTGGGAATAGTGTTACTTGAATTGACAACTGCTAGAAAGTCAAATTATTTTGCCTTCGATAGAAATAAAAACATTGTAATGAGAGTGAAAAATGTATAAGGTGTAAGAATACTCTCTATTGAGATCAAAAACTGGTATCGACTCAAAATATTCACTTTAGAGGATAGAACATATAAATGTACTTTCGTTTGTCAACGTATACGTAAACGCAAATAGTGTCCGAACTTATTATCTTCATAGTGAAAAGTAGCTCTATACAAGTAAAAAAAAAATGGAATCCAAGAAGTGCTAATATTGTTCGTTTGTCACTTGTCAAAATATCTATTGGGCCAGGCCTACTGTTAGAGAAACTTTATTGGGGTCTCATAATCTTGGACTGGCCCAACCCAGGATACGATCTTACTGATACTCTCTGTCATCTTCTTCCTATTATCTCAACGGAACCCTAAATTCCATTTTTTAAAACCCAAATTTCACTGTATAATTGTCCATTTTTTTCCATAATACCCAATAAAAGTATTCATGATCATTTTATGGAATTTCAATAGAAAAAACGAAAATTCGCTCGGTCGTGAATTTTGAAGATTATTATTCTGTCTCCAGTGAGTATTCTCCTCCACATTTTAAGAAATGAAAATATCATTTTTTTAATTTGAAGTTTCGATTTTAGTCTTTTTTTTTATTTTCTTAAATTTATTTGATTATTATCATGCCTCTGGTGAGTAATGATTTTAGTTTTTTATTGTAATATTTAAATAATTTTTTTCTTTTCCAAATATAAAATAGTTTTTCTTCCCGGTTATGACTAGATGGTTGTTTTGTGATTTTTTTTTATATATATTTTGTCATCATTTCCTTGAAGTATTGCATCCTCCTCAAATGCTATCACTGATTTATGTTGGGATTTTTAACTTTGAGATTATGTGAATGTGGGTGAACGATAAATGGAAACTGAAGGATTGAAAATTATGGATAATCCCCATCCAAAAAAACGATATGAAATATGTTAGGTCATGAAAATCTAGAGTCTGTATTGCAACTTCAACTGTATTTCATTTTGAATATGTTAGGTCATGAAAATGCGTAGGAAGTTTTAAAACAATATTTGCATGGTTATTGATGCTTTATATGTTCCATGGTGAAGGGTAGTGTGTAATTTAAAAAGGCGTAATCCAACAAAATAACAAAAAATATGAAAATATGCTCATGATAAACCATAAACTATATTAAAAATATTCATAATAAAATAAATTAACAAAATTAAAAGTCTAACTTGCAACAAATAAAAACTAGATTGGTAAATTAGTAAATAAGTCTCACATGAGGCGTAAGCCTTAGTAAATTGAGGTTTGCGCCCCACAATGGCTCTTAAAGCTTAAGCTTTTGAGCCGTTTTACTTAAGCCTCATGTGAGGCAGGATTCGAGGGGTAGCTTTAAAATAGCTTTTCTTTAAAATAAAAATAAAATAAAATAATAAAAATAAAAAGGCAGTGAAGCACCTTATCATCTTGTCTATTTCTTCGATCTCATACGCTTCGGGCTATCTCTTTTTGCTCTTGCCAACAATACTTTTAGGATAGAAATCATGGCAAAAGGCACTGTTCCTTTGGTAAAGATCATCAACAATTTAGTACAGGATAAAAAAAAATGAGAAACCACAATTTCCATTCCCTGTATGTCAACCCAAGCTGCAGTATCTGTTTATTATTTTGACCTTTTAAGTAAATACAATATGAGTTGGCTGCTTTTCATGGCATCTTTTTCGAGTTTCTGCTTTCTGAATTCTGAGTTAGGGATTAAGCTGACTGAACTTATCATTGTACATGGCTACAGAACATATGATCATGTCTTTCCATAGAAGTAAATTTTTTGAACCAGTCAAGTCCACTGGCATATTTTGAATATGCTTTTAATTTCATTCTCTTGACCAGCTAAGTCTAATGGAAAATGATCATCTTGTCTCTATTATCTCCTTACAATCCTAAAGTTTCATGTTTTTGGGCATAAAACAGATGCCGACTTTATGGCGTAATATCTAACGTTAGATACAAGTGGGAGTCTTTATTGTGCTAAGTGTTAATATTGTCACTTTTTTTTTTTTTGTTGATATCGTTAACATCGTCACTTAGTGCAACAATATTCAATCAACATCAATGATTTTTAACTTTGTCTTGTACTTCAATCTTCAACCTGTTCTCTTTATGTGGCCTATGATACTTAGTGCTTGTTTGGGGAAGTACACAATATTCTACTAGACAATATAAAATAAGAGAAAAGTAGTTATAATCTTTATTTTTTCTACTGTTGAGTCATGTTTAATACTGCTAGCAAACATACCTTTACTTCTTGGATGGTAGAATTCATCCTTGGTGGAATTAGTGCTATTTTTGAACGTTTAAGACCTGTGTGGAATTGCCTTCATATGTAGGATAATGTCGCAGTGAAGACGGAATTTTTTGTAGACTGTTTCAAAACTTGGTATGGGTATATAGAATTTTGCTTCTTGCTTGGTGAGGAAATTTCCTAAATTACAAATCCCTTTTAGGTGATTTACAGTGAAGGCTCAAACTTGCATCCACTAGTGTTCTTGCTTCAGAATGCTTTTATAAATCAAGGCCTGTTCATAACTTCATATACTTTGGGCTGGTGCACTGAAGTTTTCCTTCTGTGAACAGCGATGCCCGTGAAACCGTGAATGAATGAATTGTGATATAGCTGCCGAATAAGCCACTGTTTTATTACCGACTCAAAATCCATAAAAGATTTTACAGGGAAATGAAATAGGGGTTCTATATGAGAAAGAAAGAATTGTTGCAACATAGAACATTTTGCTTAAAACTTGTACAAGGTTAATTTTGTAAAGCTTGTCTTACGAGGATTTACGTGGGAGAACAGATAAATATGTCTGTCTAGGCTCTGTGCAATTGAAAAAATTGCAACCAGAAACGTCAAGACAATGTAAGGACCGCTAAAATGGTTGTGCATCCATTCAGCAATCCATACTCGTCTTTCATTCTTGCAGTGCTTTTGAATCTGGTTCTTAGCATCTGCATAAGGGCAAGGATCAGGCACCAGTTAATTAGCAATTTCATTAGAGTTGTGTCAGTTGTTCGTCACTACCTAAATTGTTCGAAAAATTCCCTTCTTCAGGAGCTGTTTAAAATCCTCAGCGTTATCAATGAGTGAATCCATCAGCCAAATGTACAACGTAATGCGCAAGTCATGCCATGTATACTAATTTCATAAGCAACCAAGTTTAATAGCAAAAGTTTTTCTGAATCATCAACCATGATTGGAGGAAGTGCAAGAGTACCAAAAATAAGGTGAGATAACTCTTTATCTCCAATATCGAATCATCTTCTTTTGGTTCTGTATTATCAGAACTATTACTTTTTGTATTTGTTAAGATGCAAATGAACTGAAGGACAACGCAACCATCAGGAGACTTCATTTTGATGAAGCCTTCTTCATAGCATTCACAAGTAGTGTCAGCTTCCTTCGTTACCTCTTCATATCACTGTTTTACGGATACTTGATCATTACAGGCACAAACTAATTTCTGAGTACATGCGATTTTGAGTTTCTCCAATATTTCGAGATCGGGTTTTCCATGATGGTAAGGCCCTATTGGAACCACCAAGAGGATCATGACATTTCTTGTTGGATTCAATCTCACGCAATATTGATGGAATACACACACATTTTTGTATTTCATGTATATTTGGTAAAACCTTTTGTAATTATACGATGTGGGTCCTATAGAATGCGTGGATCAATAACTTAAGACATTTTCGTCAGTTATGTGGTTATAGATAACTTCAATAGTGTGCCTTAGCATATGGAACTAAACAAACAGTAACTTCTTGTAATTGGAGTTCTGTATCACTTTGGATCCAGAAAGAATTGACATCTTGCTATGGAAGGTGCAAGTGCAAGTTATTATAAAATTTTGATAGATTTGTTTTATTTTTGGTACTCATCATTCATTCAGCATTTTGCAATATCATGAGTCGAACTGGGTTAGATGGTTCAATTTGAAAAATCAGGGACCGGTTCCAAAAATGGAACATTATAATACAATTATGAGTTTTGTTATAGGTACATAGCAAAACACATAAAATTTAACATAATGGCCACATGGCTACCTACCAAAGCAAAACACATAAAATTTGACATAATGGCCACATGGCCACCTCTCACCTGGCACCCTCCAATAGGGGGTGGCCATATGACCATTATGTCAAACTTTATGGGTGTCATTATGTACTCATAGCAAAATTCTACAATTATTGCACCAGCATACAATTAAGAACACACAACAAAACACAAAGAAAGAAAATAAACAGTAAAAGAACGAACTTTTGCAGCAAAAGAGCTTGTACGAGATCGATGATTTAGGAAGTCTTGTCTTCTGAGGCTTAGCGCGGAAAAATGGCAAAATATGTCTGTACCATAGTAAGGGCAAGGGCGAAAATTGCACCTAGAAAAGCCAAGAGAGCCCAAGGACTGCTAAAATGGTTGTGCGTGCATTCAGCCATCCAGACTTGTACTCTGTCCTGGTAATGATCTTCAATCTGATACTTTGCATGTGCATATGAAAAAGGATCAGGTACCAAATCCTTAGCTATCTCGTTAAAGAGTTGTGCCAATTGTTCATCACTGCCTAAATAGTTGACAATAATTCTTTTCTTCCTGAGCTCTTTAACATCATCATGATGGTCAATGAATGAATCCATTAGACAAATGTATGACGTAATGCGCAAATCAGAAGGGCCATGGGGACAATTTTCATAAGCCACCAAGTTTAATAGCAAAGATTTTGTTTTATCATCAACCATGATTGAAGGAAGTGTAAGAGTAACAAAAACAAGGTGAGATTTGAACTCTACGTCAGTAAGATTTCCAGTTTGGCTTGGTATGAAATGAATTCCTGCTGATTTAAGCTCGGTTACCGAACGATACGATTCCCATAGGACAGTTGTCTTCTGGTTTTGGCTTTCATGCATAAATGGATTGATAAGCTGGTCCCGCACTAGATGTAGAAGGTGAGGAGGGCTTGAATCCAAATCTAATTTCCATTTATTCATTTCTTGATCACTTTTAGAGCAGCATCCCTTCATTTGTGCAAGAAATTTCTTGACAGCATTAGTGCATGAATTTCCCTGAGGTGGCATTAAGATTAACGGCTTAAGGAACTTCTGAATACATAATGTCTGGTCTGTCTTTCTTTGAAACCTGAATTCCAACAGAATTTTTAGTACTAGAAAAGGAATTTGATTCTCTAGCAAGAGCAAGTCCCTCAACACAGAGTAGAAACTCTTAACCAGTCGTTCAGTAACTTCGTTTTGTTCCTCACCCTTTAAGTAAGTGGACAAAACATAAAGCACAAAGCAAGCATCAAGAAACATCATTCTGTTGAACAATTTGTCGTCATCAAAACCAGTCAAGCCTTTCTCATAGCATTCGCGGGCACTTTTACCCTCCCTTGCCACCGCTTCATATATCTGTTTGATGGGTACTTTCTTTTCACAGGCGCGCCAAAATTTCAGCGCGATTGGAATTTTTAGCTTCTCGAATGCTTTGAGCGCTGGCTTTCCATGATGATAAGGGCCTATCGAAACTACCAGAGGATCATAACAATCTTTGTTTGATTCAATCACTCGCATCAGTGATGGAACTCTTTCTATTTGAGGTTTCTCTGTTGCGTCTTCAACATAGTTCTCTATAGAAATCAGCCACTCATCCCCGCCCTCGGTAATGTTATCGCTTGATTCTTGTGATTTTGTGCAAATTTGAGGGATTTTAGCACTATGGTCATCTTTTGTGGCTCCAACTGTTGTCATCTCTTGGACGTGAGCATGAATTTGAGTCAGCACATATTATTAGCAGCTTGTTTGATAAAATTTTATCAACATAGTCAAATTTAATTTTTAAACACACGTTTCAAGGAATTCATAATGTTTATCAACTTTCTGACCTCATAGTTCATCAACTTTAAAAAAATCTGTTTAAATTGTTATTTAGAACTCTGTCAAACAACTCCTAGATTGAAATTTTAGGTCAACCATCATGTTCTTTGAGAAAAATTTTAGAATGAATATTTACTACTAGAAAAAAACAGGTCTAGCAAGTTCCCAAGCATTACCAATATTCATCATCCCCACTATCAGTGGGCCATTACGTATGTTATCTTTCATATTGAAGAATTTATGCAAATAAATTAGAATTTTGATGGAGAATTGTTGAATATATGAGATAACGATAATCATATTAGATTTAGAACTTGACAAGAATTTTGAAAAACTTTATTTTTATATCCAATTCTATCTTGAAAAATAACCTATGATTATTAAATGCAACAAAAGATTAGATAACATGCGATAATGATTAGTTGTAAAATGTGTCTGTATTAACAATTAGACATAATTGGAAACAATATATAAGGTAGAGTTAAATGTAACAAAGAAGAACAATATTAAGAAAAATCCCTCAGATGAGGTGGAGTGGGGGTACCTTTTGATCCCATAGAGGATAAGCAGCAAACTTATGTTTGAGTAATAAGTAAAATGATGTTTCTTTATTGTAATAACATATGAAACATTTTCTTGTATTTATACTTGTCATAAGAAGGGAATATTAGACAAACTTAATTTTGTAGAATCACTTTAGAAAACTTCCTACTTAATTTTCAGCAAGTTATAAGCATAGAATAATAGTATTATGCTGTTCTTTTATATTTTTTCCCTCTTTCTTCTCTTCTCCATTTTAAGTGTGTAAACGAATGGAAAAGTTGTATATACTTAATTAAGATACATTGAGAAGTCGAGCAAAATTACAAGCATCAAGCAATACATTTAGAGCTTGTTTGGGAAATTATTTTTGAAAAACATTATTTTCAAAAGCGTTTTCAATAACATAATTTATGGGACTCATAATTTGAATTTCCTTATAAAAAATATTTTTACTTGAAAAAATATCTCCCAAACAAGTTCTTAATTTGACCTCAAGCAAACAAAACATAAACTACAAATAGTATGATATGTATGAGCTTAAGATACATTAAGGAGGTGTTTAGTAGGAATTAAATTAGATTTTTAGTAAATTGTGATAGAAATTTTTGAAATTGATAGTTGAAAAGCTGTATGGACATGAAAGATGTGGTTAATATTAATTGTTTGACTTTGACTTAGATTAAAATTAGATTTTAATTTGTACCAAACAAGCCCTAATTTGGTAACTTGCTAATAGATTTCATTAAGAAAATAATTACAACATATGGAAAATCGTAAAACAAGGGTTCGCACTTCGAGTTTGAATGAGCAAAATAGTTCCATTATATATATTGTCTAAAAGAATTATAGACCTAATTTCAAGACGAGCTTAGTACATTATTAAAGTTCGACTTGAACAAATAAAAATATTAAGGTGTATGTCACAAGTATATTCTTGTTCCGAGTCGGAATAGATCTACAAATTCTTTGATTTCAATCAGTAAGAGGAATCTTGAACTAAAAAATAGACTCTAGAAGCCAAAAGATCTCTCCTTAAATTCGTTTTAATTTCACTATTTAACAATTTGATTACAAATCTTGTGTTCATTATAATTGACATCATAGTATATACTCTTTTACATGTTTGGTAAGGTAGACAATATAATATTAAACAAAATTAAAAGAAAAAAAGAAAGTTGAAATCTTTATTATAATTATATGCAGTCGAGTCTAACGTTGTATAATACATATTATTTATATAAAAAAAAATTTATGGTCTCCTTAGTTCATTTCTTTCGGTCTCTAATGAGTAAAAAATGAATAGATCCTGCAATATGTAAGTAATGTTCTTGTATGCTAATCCTAGTGTTGTATATAACACAAAAGGAACTATTTTAAACAACTTTAGAAAAAGCTTAGAATTGTGCTAGGAACTATCTTTTCACTATCACAAGTTTAGGATATTAACATGCTAATCACAAGGAATTACTAAGCGTAATAGACACACCATGCAAATCTTAAAAAATAATTTATTTATTTATTTAGTTCTTGTTTTGTTTAGATAAAAATTAATTTTTTTAGTAGATTTTGATAAAAGTTGATGGAGTATGGTTGAAAAGTTTTGAGTATCACGAAACACATGATTAGAATAAATTCTTGATTTTGACTTAGATGTTAATAAACTTTTTTAGATGAATCGAACAAGAGCTTATTATTTTCGATGTTATGATTTCTCCTTTGTATTTTGTCAAAATTTTAAAATCCGAAGTAAAAATAGAAATATTCCCTATATTATAGGAGGGTAAAAGAAAATTTGATATCTATAAGAATGCAATTTTCATTTATTGACTGCATGGAGGTTATTATCAACTATACTATACCTTCATAGAGAGTTGCTATTCTTACCCCTTGACTGGCCCCTCACAATAGTAAGAATAGAAAAACCGACCTTCATAACATATTTAGTAAGGTGGATTTAATAATATTATATATTATTAAAAAGGAAAAAAATATAATATTATGTATTGTATAATTTTATTTAGTATTGTATACCAAACACGTCATTAGTGATGGAATTCAACAAAATGGCAAATAAAATGGTTGGATCTTCCTTCAGCTTGTCAAAAAAGGTTAGATAACATAATAATATATTGAACTTGAAAGATAATGTGTAACAAATTAAATTGAGGCGCGGTTATCTCTCTTTCCTTAGGGAGATTCGGGAATAAGTTGACTCGACTTATACGAGTGCTGTAGTATTTTTTTCACCAATTAAGCGACGTCGTTAAGAAAGAAAAATAAATTTTGTTTTGAGAGGTTTACATGTTTGGTAATAACAACATGACTATATCTTTGTTAGCCACTTTACATGGTACTTATAAGTTAGAACAAGGAGATCAAACAACTCTATAATGTAACAATATGTTGTATTTTCACGTGTAAATCCTAGTATTTAGTATGTATCACAAAAGCAACTATTTTGAACAACTTTACGCACATAACAATTTAGAGAGTTGTAGCACTATATGTGCCCACTTTGTACTACGTCTTTGAAATATCACAAGTTAAGAATATCAACATGCTAAACATAAGGAATGCTCAATCAAACTTTATAGCATAATCAAGTTTTTCGTTATCGTCACATATTTACTATATCTACAAAATTTAATAATTTCTCCAAAGTAAATATTGGAATGTTGAATGATAATAGAAATTCTAGATTTATAAGAATGCAATTTTAGTTTATATCAGTGACACACAAACATTTGTGAATGTTCATAAATGTGAATTTAACAGTATTATTCCAACAAGCGTCATGCTTGTTTCATGCCTTTTCAACTCCTCTTCAATATCCCAACCAATCCAATCCAATATGGCTGAGAGAATAGGATCTGATCAGCTTCGAAACAAGTTTTACTTGAAGAGAATTTGCTCTGCTCACAAAAGGGTTCCCTCTAATGGAGAACTATATAATTGTCATGAGATTTGCAGATTAATTAAAAAGTTGACTAAGAAAGATGAGGGTTGGAGTTTTGTTCTCAATAATTTTCTGAGCAGACACATGAAAATAATTCATCGTTCCGTTAGATTCATTGCTATATCAACACGAAGATCCAACTTAACTAGACCATTAACACCCTCTGTGTCAAAATATGAAATATAAATAGGGTATGAAGTCCGTCAAACTTCTAACAGAATTTTGTTGTCAAACAAAGGGTTTGAAATCAGTCAAATTCTAGCAGTTTTTGCTATAGTACATAAATTAATAATGTTAACATTTTAAGATGGACTTATTGAATGACAAAAATTTCACATCAAATAAAGATAAAAATATAAATCAATTTATAAGGGTTTGAGCTATTTATCCTAACAAATAGGCCTGGGCAGGGTTGGGTTGGTTGAGTCCAACTCGAAATCGAAACTGACTTGGTTTGTTTGGATAAATTTCAACCCAAACGACCTAATCCAACTGTTGAAACCGAATATATAGTTAGTTGGTTTGAACATTGGTCCTATTTTTTTTAAAAAAAAAATTTACCATTGTATTTTGAGTTAAAAAATTTGCTTGCCTATATATATATATAAAATGTAAATGATAAATGGTCGATTTTTTTTCAAAATCATTCTATATATTCGATCAATTAAGTTAGATGTACATCCTTGGTTGACTTCAAGGATGACATTCCCTTGATGGAAGAAATCTAGACAGTGATAGGATGGATGTGTTTAAATCAATTATGTAAATTGCTGCCACATGAAAGTGTTAAACGTATTGTCAATCATGATGTACATGTAGCATGATTGATATCGGATAGTTACCAACAAACAATTACGCCAAAATAAAATGTAAGACTACAATATGAATTTGGAGTTTACAACAAACAATTTTTCTCATTCCTTTTTTTTTTTTTTTAATTTGGAGCTTTTGTAAAAAAAAAAAAATGTAGATGGTAAAGAAATTATTTGAGAAAAACTATATTTGTGTTTTTATTATTTTATTTTATTATATTATATATATAAAATTATATATAT
>CAIGRN010184356.1:0-12644 GCA_903798345.1 Fraxinus anomala | reverse complement strand
TGAAATCTCTATTTTTCTTCTCTTTGTGCGTATATTTCATCAGCTTTTGATCCTGACCTTTTCAGGTTTGATACCCTTACTAGAGGAAAACACTTTATGAGCCCTCTAAATTATTGTTTATTTATTGAATCAAATGAGACTCATTTACTGCCCATAGAAGTTTATAGAGGAGTTCAAAGTGTTGTTTGAGGAATTTGTTAGAGTAGTTTTGGATGATTTGGTTGGATTTCACAAACTGGGAAGATTGTTGACTTCTAAAGGGAACTTTAATGAGAGAACAATGAAGGAGTTTGACGCAGTGAAAGGTGCACAAAATTGGATTAACAAACGTTAACTCCAATAAGAACTGGAATCCACCAGAAAATGAAGAAAAAAAACCTCTAATAAAAATTGACGGCTCAATTAATCATTCCAAGTGGTTTAAAAGGTCTTTAAATAGGTTACATAATAACCCTAACAGGGGCCAACTTAGGCAAATACTCTTAAAACAAAACCCAATTAAATATTCATCCAATAAAATAAATGAAACACGTAAAAACTGATCTGATATTATTTATTATAATCTCCTGGCTTCCTTCTCAGCTTTCTTCAAGTCCAAGTGCTCCATATAATCCAAAACAGGTTGTCCTACATCAGTCCCCAATACTTGAAAAGAACTCGCCCTCGAGTTAACGTCGGGATAGAGGGGTTCTTCTTGACAATGATACTTGTGTAAATCTGCAACATTAAAAGTCTTTGAAATTCCCATATCTTCTGGTAAATCAATAACATAGGCATTGCTATTGATCTTCCTTAAAACTTTATATGGCCCATACTTCTTTGGTTTGAGCTTGTTATAGGCTCCAACTGGAAACCTCTCCTTGCGCAAGAACACCGTCACCATGTTTCCTTCTTGAAACTCTTTATGACGACGATGTTTATCTGCTGCCGTTTTATACTTTGCATTAGTTTCTTCCAGCCTCTGCTTGACTGCTGCATGTACAACCTGAGCTTGCTCTGCCATGTTCTCTATTGCAATACTCTTTCCTTGTATCTGAGGTAGGCGTACCAAATCCAATGCATGTTGTGGTTGCTTAAGATACACCAACGAAAACGGTGACTTACCAGTAGCACTATGGGTTGCATTGTTATAAGCAAACTCGGCTTGTGGTAAAGCATGATCCCATTGCCTTGGCTTGTCCCCACAAATACACCGAATTAAATTTCCAAGCGATCTATTCACCACCTCTGTCTGTCCATCCGTCTGTGGGTGAGCAGTGCTACTGAACTTCAAGGAAGTATCAAACAACTTCCACAAAGTAATCCAAAAATGACTTAGGAATTTAGAATCTCTATCAGAGGTAATGGATTGTGGAACTCCGTGTAGCCGAACAATCTCCTTGAAGAATAGTCTCACTATGTATGAGGCATCAGATGTCTTTCTACAAGGGATGAAGTGCGCCATCTTGGAAAATATATCAACCACAACAAACACCGAGTCTACCCCTCGTTGTGTACGAGGGAGGCCTAATAGAAATCCATAGATAGATATTCCCAAATATCGTTGGGAACAGGTAGAGGAGTATAAAGTCCTGTGTTTTGTGTCTGTCCCTTTACTGTCTGGCACACGTAACATTTTCTCACAAAATTTCTGACATCTCTCTTCAATTGAGGCCAATAATACCTCTCTTCTAGAAGAGCGACTGTTTTATCTCCGTCCAAGCCTCCACTAAGACCACCTCCATGCAAGTCTCGAATAAGTTTCTCCAGGAAGGAAACTCGAGGAATGCATAAGCGATTGCCGCTGAACAAATAACCACCATACACATAATATTCACCCGCTGGTTGTTTTGTTAAACATTTCTCCCAAGTATCTCTGAAGTCTTCATCTGTAGAATATAACTCTTTCAAGCATTCAAACCCGACTACCTCTTAGCTCATAGTCATGAGTAAGGATGGCCTATGACTCAAAGCATCAGCAACCTTATGAAGAGCTCCTGATTTGTGCTTAATGATAAAAGGAAATTTCTGTAAATAGGCAGACCACAGAACATGCATGTTGCTCAAGCGTTTTTGACTTTTTAAAAACTTTAATGCTTGGTGATCGGTATAAAGTATAAACTCCCTTTGCACTAAATAATGTTCCCAATACTTCAAAGCCCTCACAATGGCATAAAATTCTTGGTCATATGTAGACCATTTCTATCTTGCCTCAATAAGTTTCTCACTGAAAAACGCCACTGGCCTCCCACTTTGAGATAAAACTGCCCCAACTCCAACCCCACAAGCATCACACTCCACTTCAAAGAGTTTATCAAAAGAGGGTAAAGCCAACACAGGTGCACAACATAATTTCTCTTTAATCAAGGTAAAGCTCTTCTCTTCATCATTTCCCCAGTTAATCCTGCCCTTCTTTAAACATTCTATTATTGGCGCGACAATATAACTGAAATTTCGAATAAATCTTCGATAAAATGTCGCTAACCCATGAAAGCTACGAATCTTTGTTACTGTTGTTGGAGTAGGCCACTCCCGAATAGCTCTCATCTTGTCCTCATCGACATGAATACCATCAGCACTCACCACATACCCCAAAAATAATAAGCTGCTGGTTAAAAAACTACACTTCTTAAGGTTAATGAACAACTTATTTTCCTGTAATACCACTAAAACTTCTTATAGGTGACACAAATGCTCCATCTCTCCTTCACTATAAATTAAAATGTCGTCAAAATAAACTACCACAAACTTCCCGATGAATGGCTTCAATACCTGATTCATGAGTCTCATGAATGTACTTGGTGCATTTGACAGTCCGAAAGGCATGACCATCTATTCATATAAGCCATCCTTGGTTTTAAAAGCAGTTTTCCATTTATCCCCAGGTCGGATTCGAATTTGGTGGTACCCGCTTCGCAAATCAATTTTGGAAAACAGTTTTGAACCCTCCAACATATCCAACATATCATCTAATCGAGGTATAGGAAATCGATATCTCACAGTGATTTTATTTATAGCCCGACTATCTATGCACATACGCCAACTCCCATCTTTCTTTGGTGTCACTAAAGCCAGTACGGCACAAGGACTTATGCTGTCCTGAATGAAGCCTTTTTTTAACAACTCTTCCACCTTTGCTTGTAAGATCTCATTCTCTTGTGGGCTCATACGATAATGAGGGAGATTTGGTAGACTTGCTCCAGGTACCAAGTCTATTTGATGTTGAATGTTCCTCATAGGTGGTAACTGATTAGGCAAATCATCAGCAAATAATTCTTGAAATTCTCCCAGTAATTGTTTCACCTTCACAGGCACTTCATTCGCTGTACTTTTATTAGCATCTTCAATGAAAGCTTTAGCTACTACCGCATGAATTTCTCGAGTCTCCTTTGCCTCAAGTTCAAACTCATTCTCAGAACTCATCACTGTTAAGAAGGATTGCCCCTCCACTTTAGAATCTTTGGGTTGATTGCTAGATTTCTTTGCAGGAATCATAGCAATTTTATGGTCTTCCCAAGTAAACAAGTACACGTTCTCTCTACCTTTATATGTCGCATCTACATCATATTGCTAGGGTTTTCCCAACAAAATATGACTGGCATCCATATCTATAATATCACAAACAACTTCTTCTTTATAATGCCTTCCAATTGAAATAGGGACTTTGCAAACCTCTGCTACTTTCACAGTTGGCCCTTTCTTCACCCAGCCAATCAAATAAGGTGAAGGGTGAGCCTCTGTAGGCAACCTCAAATGTTCAACCAACTTCTTGGCCACAAAATTGTCATAGCTTCCATTATCAACAATCAAGTCACAAACTTTCTTATTAACAATACATAAAGATCGAAAAACACTACGCCATTGTGGTGGATCCTCTTGCTTGGGTGAACACAAAACCCTCTGCAAAACCAAATTAAGTCGTTCCCCTTCAACTTCTGTACCCCCAGCAACATTATAAACCTCATCATCAAACACTATATGTTCTTCTTCTTCAGACTCTTCTTCATGCTCCACTAAATTCACAGGCTTCCTTGTTGGACATTCATTAGAACGATGTCCAGGCTGACCACACCTATAGCATTTCCCTTGTGCTGTCTTTGCGTATGGATTATAATTTCTAGCTTGTTCTCGGTAGCAGAGGTTGTAATTTGCGCTGGCCTAGTATTTCCACTATTACTAGCATCCCGAATCTGTACCCCTGCTGGTTTTGATTGGTCTGGAACGATAGATTGCGGGACCTTTCCTTTTCCTGACATGTTATATGATTCCAGACTCCTTCGTGAATATTCAGGTTTACCACCAATTTTCACCAGCACCTCTGCTTTCAATGCCATATTATGTGCTTCCTCTACAGACCAAAGAACTTGCAAACCAATCTTTTCCCTGATACTGGGTCTTAAGCCACTCAAATACCGGGCAACACGTTGTGGCTCAATTTCATTCAAATTATTTCGGGCTGATAGTCTAGAAAACTCAGCAGTGTAGTCAAACACAGATTTACCTCCTTGTACACAATTTTGGTACATTTGAAATAAATATTGCTCATAGTCTAGTGGTAAAAACCATTCCCTATGCAATTGCTTCATCTTCCTCCATGTACGAATTAATGCCTTTCCTTGGCGTTGCCTATTTCTTTGCAATTGATCCCACCAAAGGCTACAAGTCTTACCATACGCTCTTCAGGAACCTCGATCATCTCAAAAAATCTCTCCACCTCAGAAACTCAATCAAGGAAGTCTTCATTATACATATTCCCATTAAAAGTAGGAATATCTGCTTTCAAACGGTAATCTTCATACCCCCTATGTCGCCCCCTATGTTGACCTTGAACAAATGCCTCTTCATCCTCTGTATCAGAATCCTCTTCTACCTGGACACGACGAGCTTGGTGCCCAGGGCGCCTCTTTTGTCTATCACCATGGTGGCCTCGGGCAAAACCTCCAGCTCCATTCCCAGTGGTGTTTTGATTTCTATTGGCGTTGAATCCCATACTGGCAAGCATCTCTCGAATCTCTGCCAACTGTTGGCGTTGTTCCACCATATGCTGCCTTTGCTCCTCAATTGCTGCCCAAATATCTTCCTCTCCACGAACAACGTCGTTGGTATTGTCTCATCCATCTCTGTTATTGGCCATCAAGGTAGGCAAAACCTGGTTCTGATACCAATTGACGTAGTAAAAGGTGCACGAAATTGGATTAACAAACGTTAACTCCAATAAGAACTGGAATCCACCAGAAAATGAAGAAAAAAAACCTCTAATAAAAATTGACGGCTCAATTAATCATTCCAAGTGGTTTAAAAAGTCTTTAAATAGGTTACATAATAACCCTAACAGGGCCCAACTTAGGCAAATACTCTTAAAACAAAACCCAATTAAATATTCATGCAATAAAATAAGTGAAACACGTAAAAACTGATCTGATATTATTTATTATAATCTCCTGGCTTCCTTCTCAGCTTTCTTCAAGTCCAAGTGCTCCATATAATCCAAAACAGGTTGTCCTACATCAGAGTTT
This sequence comes from Fraxinus anomala, assembly GCA_903798345.1. Lineage (NCBI taxonomy): Eukaryota > Viridiplantae > Streptophyta > Magnoliopsida > Lamiales > Oleaceae > Fraxinus > Fraxinus anomala. The sequence goes on along the minus strand of CAIGRN010184356.1, from coordinate 7,149 downwards.
TATAATAAATTCCTAAGCACATTGGCAATCCAGGCAATCCCTTTAGAAATAAGGCATATGTTAGGGGGAGGTTGATCACCTTCAGTCCATCCGCGCTAAGAGACTGGTTGGGTATGGAAGAAGTTGTTGAAGCCAGTGATGAGGAATTAACAAACGATGATGTTGCTTTGGAGTTGCCTCGCATGAATTGGCTAGATAAGATTGACAATTTGCCAGTTTCCAGACGTTTGCCAAAGTGTAAAGTCCTTTTCCAAATCCTCATTTATAACCTTGATCCACTGATCCACCGATTTGATCTATCATTTGAAAGAAAAGTTACGTTGTACAAATTGGGAACTAAGATTGGGTTGGATCTGATTAAATTGATTTTTGAAAGTATTGTCTATGAGAGACCCAGAAGAGCCAAACAGTACAAAATTCCCTATCCCAGTTTGCTCCATCACTCGGTAGTTGATTTGAGAATTTCTGAAATGGCTACTGACAGACATTCTACAGATATAGCTACTATGGGGGTGTTAGAATTTGCCAATTTGAAAGGGATACCAAATCCTATTTCCAGGGTTCCAAGACATGTACTGCCTACTGATCATTCTGAAAGGTTAGAGGTTATTGAAGGACAACCTAGGGTTGTAAAAAATTAGGTGGCCTAAATCTTCATGCACACTCAAATGTTTACTAATAATTTTAAGGCAATTCTTAGGGCTCTGAGAGGCTTGCTTACCTGGGTGATGGGAGAACTAAAGATGCATGGAGGAAAAACACACCAGGCTTTCGAGAATATCAGCCTGAGGAGTCTGCTGGCTCACATGCTGCACTAGCTGTACCTGCCAGTTCAACACAAGCTGTACCAAAGGCACAGGGTTCTGACCGTTCTCCAAGTCATACTGAAGCTATGGATGCTTCAGCACCTGTTGCTCCCCACAAACATGGTGGTGATCCCCGACACCTGATGCAAAGAAGTAAAAAAGAAGTGATACACTCTGGTTCTGCCTTTCTCACGTTTAATTCCCTTTACTAACTATTTGATCTGGTTTTGTCCAACTCCTAACTATTTATCTCCCATACACATGGATAACTGTAATAACTTGATATATTTGTTGTTGGTTGGATGATTCCCTCCCCTACCTCGATAGTGTGCTTTTAATTTTAAAAAATGAGAGTATGTGAAATCTTGATGGTTGAAATCATGTAGAACTGGCAGTTAGTATTATGTAGTGCAGATTAATTTGATGAACTTCAGTTTGCAGAATTGATAAAACTACTTTTATGCCATAGTTGCTTGTAAGATTTACTGCATATTACTATGTGTAACATTGTTTGATTCATAATTTTATGCCCAAGTGAAAGGGTATTTGAGTTAAGGAAAGCTGCGTTCATTGTGAGAATTGATTAAGGGGGAGTAGTTCATGCGGCATGATTTTATCGACAGTTAACACACACTAACAAACATGACATTAAAAAAATACGTGCTATATTTTTACATATTATTTTTATTGGCTGTAATACACGGATTGATTTTTAAATGTCAAGAAAATTGCCAAAAATGTGAAACAAGATACAGTTCCAAACAGGCAGTCAATTTTAGCTTACCAGATGGCAAGTTGTGCAATAGAATATTGAGACTCTGGTTTTTCTGTTACCATAATGCAACTAATACAGAGTTATTTATTTACCATCCTAGATATTATCTGATAAGTTAAATGAGTAAATATTAACTTTCTTTACATCTACCTATTAACATACCAAGAATATCTTTTGTGATCTAATATATTCTTATCGATTTTAATGTTGATGTTTTAGTTAAGAATTAATTCCAATCTTGTTTATGGCTTTGTATAAGTAAAGGAAGAAAACGGGAATAGAATTGTGGCTTTAAAAAATTTGTTGAAGTCTGGTGACCTAGTAGCCATACATTCTGCCATTTTCAGTAAGGGTACAAGGACTCATGCGTTATTGATCATACTTAAACAAAATCGTTCTTCAACCGTATTTGGAGAAGACATACAAAGTGTAAATGTACAATCCTATTCATTGATCAAATTGCTTAGTGTGAACTAAGAATGTTGATTCTTAATTCAAATAATGGTTGCGACTAGATATAATAGTGAAGTGCTGATAAAATCAAAATCAGGGGTATTATTCCACTTCTACAACAAGTCAAAAGAAGAAGAAAATAAGGAAGTTATTCTTAGATTTCTTTGATTGTTTTTCGTTAATTTTGCGAAATTACAAAACTGAGACTATTCTATTTTTTATCAATTAAATTAGTCAATTGTTTTACATGTGGCATGGGGTTGTGGATGCTTTCCCTTAAGGTTTACCGCGTTACATAGTTTCGCCATGGTATTTTTCGTACATTACTAGAAACTGCATCTTCAGCTATGAAAATTTACCTACAATCCATTCACCAAAAATTTTCCAACAATATATAATATCAATTACTTTAAATTAAAATGACATAGTATACAGATGGAAACAATAATGTCTAATAGTTGTCAGTGATTTTTCCTAGGTATTCCGTAGGTAAATTTTGAATAAAAATAAATAAATATTGTAAAATATTTACCAATAGAATTTTTTGTAGGTAAATTTGAATTAAAAAATAAAGATTACATAAAATGTTCCAACGGGTATTTTCGTTGGTGATTTGTTCGTAGAATTTGACTTGACCCGCCCCATTTGTAATAGTTTCCAGCCTTGAAATAAAATTCAAATTACAGTGACTTTTCTTCCCTCAAAACCTGATCTCAGCTCAAACGGAACCTCATACTTGCATTTTGTAGTTCCACAAAGAATAATCGAAATATTAAACTTTGAACTCGTGAAGATTGTGGTACAAGTTTGAATCATACCCATAACTTTTTGCATTTCCATTTCAAGATAATATGGTGAGTGATTTTTTGTGAAATCCTTACCTTTTTAAGAGACTTAATATTTTCAAGTTCCTTGATTTCAAGATTTACTTCCATATGATGTGTATCTTAATAATGCATTTTAATTTATAAGTAATTTTTCTAGGTTTTTTTTTTTTCCTTTCAATACATTTCTTGATTCTTTAATTCTTCTATATTTATATTTTCTGTATAATATGCAATTTGAATATAGTATATTGTTGAACTTAAGAATGCATATTGGTGCAAATGATACTAGCCTGCTAAATACTTAAATATAATTTTTTTTTTTGATCGGGTAAATGTGAAATATATTGATCAAAATCATGTACAATTACTCCGGTCATACCCGAGTGAATAAAAAATAATGCAACAATGGAAACCAAAAGGTTACAACTACAATGGGCATACCCATGTGGACAAATAAACTGTGGTCAACACGCTAACAATGCATAACAATACACTCGTGCGATAGAGAAAGAAAATCAACCCATAGCTAATGTCTCGTAATAAATCAAAACATTGGGATACAAAGAGAACATCACTTTGTATACATGTGTTTTGATTCGTCTTACAGTACTCTCGACATTGGGTTTCAAAATTTCAAAAATCATTCTATTTCTAGCCATCCAAATGTAGTATATGGAACTAGCTAGAGCAATCCTCGTCTTTGTTACGCCATGACGTTCCACGAGCTTCTTTCTTGATCCATTTCAATGCACTTGCCAATGTAGTTATAGCTCTCGTGATGCCCAACCAACCCTTATCCAAGGCATACTCTGACATATTGCAGATTTCATTTCATTTGACAGAGATAGGATTTCCCACATCTTCAGAGAGAGAAATCAAGTTGTAGATGCACTTGGTTTTGAAGGTTGACATCATCGTGGATACCAGGTTTATAGACCAGTTGACTTACCACGACGCTCATTTAGATTGACAGATTTGGTTTGCCCAGCAGTAGAGTTTGATTTTTTGCATTTTGCTTTTACTTTTATTCTTGCTCATATTAGTTCTTCTTGTACGAGAAGTAGTACTTCCTTTTTTATTGATTTACTTTTTATTTTGGTTGTAAGGGAAGTAGTACTTCATTTTTTTTGCTTTTGCTTTACTTTGCTTTTGCTGTAAGGGAAGTAGTATTTCTTCTTTTATTGCTTTGCTTTATTCTACTTGTAATCATAGTATTCCTCCGCCACAAGTAAGGATAATTAATAAAATTTCGAAGGTACTACCCTCTTTCCACTTTAAAAAAAAAAGCTTAATAATCAATCATGGCTTCACAACCCTCATCACAAATTCTTCAACTCATCATTTTATTTAATAAAAGATTAAAAAAGCCTCTCATAAAAACTCCCGCCTATCTAGCTATGTCCACGTGTATTATGTCTCAATTACATGCACACACGTGTCACACGAATAATACAACAATATTGTTGGTTACATGCACATTATATTTCACTCGATAGTTTTAGTATTTTTCATTATTATGAACGTTTATAGGTATATACGTGTATAGGATGGTTGCACAAAATATAAATAAAAAACCAAGTAAACTTCTGGATTTAGTGTACCAACTACCAACTAAACTTAACATTATTTGCGGTAATTTTTTATTTTCCTTTCCCAGACATTACACAATAATTTCAAGTAACATATATTAAAAGTCTTGGATTTACTTATCTAAAAATATATTAATTATTGTTAATTTGACAATATAACAAACCTTTAAACATCTTCCTCCATTTCTCAGTCAAAACTTACCTGTTAAATCATTACTCTATTAATCATTCAATAATCCATAATTGAAAATAGAGAAAAACAAAGGCAAGGAAATTTAATCACTTCTACTTTTATAGAAGTCTTAATTTAGTTGTTATATGATCTCTATACATCTCTATAAAACAGTTTAAACATTGGAAAAGCTATTAATATTCTTAATTAGGAGGTGCAGATGGCAAGAGATTTTCTCATTCTTGCCGGGGGCGGGCCAACCAGAGAGAGCTGAGGGCACGGAGGCGATAGAAGTACTCTGAGATGGCCAGGAAACACCGCGCAGCTTGACGGGTGGTGAGGAGCTGGTGGAGCCGATGAAGGGTTTGGTGCCTCAGATGATCAGCCTGTAAGTCAATTTAATTGTAATTTAATTTGAAAAAACAATATGTACATTACAACTCATCAAGCATGAATGTTGACTTTGGAGGTTTGGTTAATCAACCATGTATACATTTCTACGTTGACATGAGTTAAATAAGAAAACTTGTGCTGATACCTATAATTCTTTCCAACTCTGATAATGATTGATTAGACTGTCTAATGGTATGGAGAAATTAATTTATAAATATAAATTTGAAAATGAAGCATTTGAGAATGTGTGCAATGTGTGTTCATGTAATTTTTAATTTTTAACTTTATTTTTGCTGAAACTTTTTTTCATATGGGTAGGCTTGGAGTCAAAAATCCTATTTTTCCCAACCAAATAAGTACTTTTGCAAAGTTCACCTTTCCACGGGCAAAACAAAACTTATAAATAACAAGCAGACCTCATCAGGGACATGGACGAGACTATAGAACCCAATTAAAAAGAATTCGGACTTGTTTTCTCAATTCACATATGATCGATGATTTGGGGTGGTGTATTGTCTCTCTTGACCCATTCTTCAAAAAATTTGCAGAAAACAAAATACTAAAATATAAATAGAAAATCAAACGAAATGTTGCAAAGAGAGTGTGCGCACACGACGTACACCAGAGTGTAGCTTCATATTGTTGCATGTATATGCTAGGACACATAAACACAGCATTACATGTCACATACATACACGTACATCTAACTCATGTTACATGTTTCACACGTATGTGATAAACGCTTAAAAATTGACAAAGGTATTGTATTCATTTACAGTTTTACGATTCTAAACATTTGATTAAAAAAATTGGTGACATTAAGAGGTTGCTTATATACCTTCTTATAAATGGAAGTACATTTAGAATTTGGATGTTCTTGAAAAACTTATTAACGTTCCAAATAAATGGGCAATCTTGATCACATAAATGAGAAGGAAAAATAATTAAATATATTTTACATAATAATCTTTCTTTTTTCTTATATATATGAAGTAAATAATTATTTCCTCCAAATTAATCTACAAATGGTGGGTGGTCTATTTGATCATTATATTTAGGTCAAACGGTTATGAAAATGACATAATGAACCAATATTGGCCTAATCAATATAACTATGAGAAAGACCCTTTCTTCTCGAATGTCATATATAGTTGTTGGAGTTGGAGCATGTTTACCCTATAACTCCTCTACTTAAAATCATGCAATCAATTTTTATATATGACATGGACAGGCTAGTTTCCAAATTTAATTTCCCTTAATGAAAATATTGTTACCAATGGAAACTTCGTTGGTAATGAAAAGACATTTACCTAAGGAAATTCCGTTGATAACTATCAACGACCTTCAAAATAGCAACGAATTTTCATTCGATCATTTTCGATTATTAGCAACGGATATTATGGTTTCAGGAATGGAAAATCCATGCCTAAAACCATTTCTTTTGTAGTTTCACATTTCTCTTAGACAAACTTATTTATTTAAATTATATTTTCCTCACATTGGGGCCGGATTGAACGAATGCAATGACATGACTTATTTAGTGTGTATGTGTGTGGGTACATACCTGACGAACAAAACCTTCAATGGTGGAGAGTTTGTTGATGGCTAGAGCCATGGTGCTCATGAAGCTGTTCGCATCTGGGGGAAGGTTGAGTGGATCACAAATTAGGGTATCACAGAGAGAGTGATTCAGAGCTTCAAGCCCTTGTGAAAGGGCTTCTTCTGCCTCATGTGTGGATTGCTGTAATCCACATATTCCCATCAGCTGTTGCTCTGTCAATGGTTCAACTTGGACCGGGATAATCTACAATTATTGCACCAAACTAAACAAGGTTAGTTCAACCACCTTTATATGTATCTATATTTTTATATTCAGAATTTAATTACATATGTAAGAGGTACAATATAAGGGTTTGGAAATTTATTTTTTTCGAAACGATACAGAGAAGATTAGCATGGGCCAGTCGAGAAATTGTTCAAGGGTTTGGTATTAATTTATTTACTAAATACAAAAGAGAAAAAAAGGGTCGAGAAAGAAACATGAATATTTTTTGCATCAAATGACAAGGAATAAGGCGTGCAAATCTCTCTCTCTCTCTCTCTCTCTCTCTCTCTCTCTCTCTCTCTTCAGAAA
>CAIGRN010184344.1:0-27892 GCA_903798345.1 Fraxinus anomala | reverse complement strand
TCCTTATGCATTTATGTTCAGTAATTTATATATGAATTGCCAGTGAGCCTTCAGATTCTTTAGAAATAGATAAGAGATTTTTCGGGAATCTAAGATGACCTAAATGAGTGTTTCAGTTGGTCACCGAGATACTCTATAAGAGGAGTGGTATGAAGTATTATTTTATTGCATTTTTTATTAATCAATCACGGGGAGTTCCTTATTTATTATCGCATTTCCTTGTGAAATTTGATAACTTCACCGTTTGACTTTGTTCGTTTCCTTATGCATTTATGTTTAGTAATTTATATATGAATTGCCAGTAGGCCTTCAGATTCTTTAGAAATAGATAAGAGATTTTTCGGGAATCTAAGATGACCTAAATGAGTGTTTCGGTTGGTCACCGAGATACTCTATAAGAGGAGTGGTATGAAGTATTATTTTATTGCATTTTTTATTAATCAATCACGGGGAGTTCCTAAAATTTGATAACTTCACCGTTTGACATTGGAGGAAGATTATGTTGAGAGAATTATTCAGATCAACATTGAAACCATCGATCATTGAGTATTTGAATGCTATTGAAATTCATGAGTTAGTAGTGGGACATTTTGAAAATGCACAACTTAACTAGGATTTTTCAGGCAGAAAATTGCATTACAGCTCAGAACTCAACTTGATACTTTCCCTATATATCCTGAATTTATGAATAAAGAAAGTTTTATACACAAATGACGGCGAGCTTTTGACAGGCAAGGATATATATACACATAAAATCAGGAGGCACCAGAAAATTGTGCAGCTTTCATGACAAGTTCTTCAGTGGTCGTGCCAATTATCTCGTTTGCGCGCTTGAGACCGACGCAGAAATACCTTCCAATTGAATCCTAAATTCACAATTTGCAACCAAGTCAAACTATGCGAATACAAAGAGTGTTTTTACCACAGTTTCCACGTGAAAATAGATGCCTATCTTTATAAGTCACTTTTTATCCACATTTTAGGAAGTCATAAGTGCGACCCACTTATCCACCACTCGTTTCTATCTATTTCTAATTTAAACCGTTTATATTATTATATACAATCCCCTACATGCTTTCATCATCCAACAAATAGACTAATCATGAAAAAGAACTGGTTCGACTACATGTTCGGGACAGTCTCTCCCAACCTATCTGTAAGTGTTAGGTGGACCCACATATAGAATATATGTATTAAATAGACTAAACTTTATTGACAAGCAAAAGAGGTTGGAAACTAAATAGATAGAGGGAATCTCACCCGAGAAACGATGCCTAATTTCTCTAATTTATAGACAGCATCATCAACATCAAAGTTGCACTTTTCACCGAACTCATCCTGTATTAGATCCTCACATCGATGGTCAAGATCCTATTTACATGACCAGAATGTCGGATCAAATATCACTTTCAATAAATATAAACATGTCGAATTCAAGATCAAGCAATCACCAGTGCGAAACAACTACCACTTCTGCATACCTCTGTAGTAGCTTTCCCCTGCTCCATTAATATAAAGAACGAAATTATCACCTCCTTTACCTGCATATTTGCAATATTCAACTTAAGCACCTGACACTATATACTTTGGATAGGTAAATAAAATTCAAGGGACATGCCATTGCAAATAGAACAGTGAAAAATAAATGGGAATTATCTAATAAGATACATAATTTTCAGAATCACACGAGTACACTAGCCAGAGATTTATAAATATTACATTTTCATGTAGTTATTGCATTCATTTACAATAACAAGCTTTGAAGTCATGCAAACTTAAATAATTAAAGTTTGGATATTTTACCTATTACAAATATAAGGTAAACATTTTTGGTTTTAATTTGAAAAATGAAAAGTTAATGATCAAATGCTACAGCTTACTTCTTGTTGAATTACATCATCACACAAGTGAAGAAGAGTGCCACGTCCACTATCTAATTGTTTGTCATACATTGACTGGGTGATCAGGTTCTGATATGTAGCCACGTTCTGTTGAAACCTGCAGGCAATTAAACAAAGCTTTGGTCTAAACCAACACGTTCATAGGCACTCAAACCTCAAAGACAGTATGTCTTGTTAAGAAAACCAGTCTCAGGACTTTTTTCCTTGGAATAATATACTGAGACACGTCAAAGTCTAGTGAAATAAAACACTTAACGTGAAGTATGTCTTAGCAATATAACCAATCACTGTGGAGAGAACAGCAAACATGACCCAGATATCAGCTTTAGGCTTTTCAACTGAACCAATAACAGCTACCTGCAAGAGTCCACAGTTGAAGCATGTGACAATTGTTTTACGAAAAGAAGTCAAGTAAAGATTATTAGTGGATACTACATAACTGACCAGTCCAACTACGGCAGAGATAAGAAATTTGACCCAGTCCATAGGAGTTAAACTTGGATTTTTTTTCTCTGGCTATATAAAGGAAATAAAGTGGTTAAAAAATGTGTTAGTACCGTAGCAAATCTAAACTTATATAAGGAAAATATAATTAGTGTAATGCTAAAGAAAAATAAAAAGTTTAAAGGAATAGGCAAGTACAAGCTCACAGGGAATTAAAAGCAAAAGAGAGGTTGTCAAAGAAAAGGGACAAGTTGATTAAACTCACAAGGACAATTTCCATATCAGCCATTGGGATGTTTTTGAAATGCTTCACATAAATCCCACGTTCAGCTTTTGTTCGGGAACTTGCTCGCCTGCAAAGCAACCAAAAAGAGACAAGAATTTAAAGGAGCAATAATAAGACTAGGAGTTTAAGCTATCATTAGCAATTGATCTACTACAAGCATTCAAAAAACAACATCTGTTTATACCAAATAAACAGTTACAATAAAAAATTCAAGTGTAAAAGAATAAAAGAAGTCGGAATGGATACCTGTAAACAACAATTATCCTATCAAAGGTAGGTTCTTGAATAGTGATTTTGCTCAGCAGATTGCTTAGACTGAATCAAGGCAAAATAAAAACAATTAAAAATGAAAATACTTGTCAAGAACTTGAAACAGGCAACATTTACGAGTGACAATTATACCTTGTCCATAAGGATTTGAGTCACACATTTTAAAGTTATCTCAGCATATAGACATTACTTCATGACTCGTATCTGAGTTATACTACATTCCCTTCCTCATGAGCATCCATGACACAGAACAGTTTGCATAATTAATGCTTGTAGTCAGAAAATCTAGATATTGTGGGAACCCACCCAGTAACCACACATCCTAGTCACCTAGTGCATCCATTAGATTTCACGCAAACTTAGAGCAAGTGCAGTTCTATAAAGTAATCTGTGCTAACAAAATAAGATCTGGAATATATTAATAAAAGCTCTTTTTTTTTAAAAAATCTAGAACATTCAGACAGGTTCAATGCACTAACAAACATGCTACATATCTTTCAGGATTGTTTAGTTATTATGCAAATCAAGTCGCGCATTTCAGAATTTAAAAGATGTTGATAAGGAAAGGTCATCGCTTGAAATTTATTCAAACCCCAAGCAAGCAACTCAAGAATGAAAATGAGAATCATTAGAATCACAATTTAAAACCTCAGATCCATTTTCTCAAGACGAACACGTTCAGCATATAGTTCATCTTGTTCAGCATCAGCAGTGATTTCATTGTCTTTTTTTGGATCCTTTTTATGCAGTGAACTTGATCTGCTGGACAATACCCTTTCTAACCTGCAAGTAATAAAAGACCGCTACATAGAAACTACACCACAGGTGTGCATGAAAGTATGGCACGGAGGCCAGAAAAAAAAAATTCATAAATTCGGAACAGATACATTTGATATTGACTGCCCTGGACTCAAGCAACTCAATTGTTTATCATAAACAAAGTCACCCACCTGGTCTTTCTCAAAATCCACGCACACAAACGTGCAATGATCACATCCACTTTCTCCAGGAAAAAGTAATCAGTTGTCTTATCAATACCAATTCCACGTCGGAAGATAACATACTAGAGAAAAAACATTAGATAAAATGGAAAATCAAATTCAAACTGATACATTTACCATGAGAACCAAAACAAACTGGAATTGATTTAAGATAAATATGCAATCTTGTGATACCACTAATTTGAGGGGAAAAAAAAATGCTGACGTAAGATTAACACACATCAGCAGGAAGGTAAATAAATGGCAGGTGGCACGGTGATCAGTATATTGTAACATCATATTCTATTCCAGAAGTTCATTCAATCAAACAGTGAATACTAATAACTACTCCAATCAAAACGTTCCAGAGAGCAGCACCTCTCTCTCCGCCTCCCACCAACAGAAAACAGACGTAACTTAGACTAACCCGATAGGGGCAAGTTTTTTACTTCAAAATTACAGTTCATCAATTTCATAGATAAGCTAAAATTATAATTATCAAATAGAAAATATATATTCTTATAATCAATAAATAGAAAATGTTTATTATTTAAATGTGAATATATTGGTCCAAATAAATCTCCAGTCTTCCAGTCTGCAGTAGAGTAAAATAAGGTATTAATGTCTCAACTCATATACGTAAATTATCCTTCCACAGTAGATTTTTGAATTTTAGTGGCTCATCTTGACATTAAATTGTGCAAGAGTTGATAAAGGCATTTGTCTACAGAGAAATGATCTTAAAAAATATTGCCAAACTTTTAAGAGCATTCTCATGCTAGTTTGTTTTTATATTTCCATAGTGATAAATTGATCTAGTGATCATCTGTCAGACCAGAAACATCTCTCAACATTTGCTAGCTTGAGTAAAAAAGCATAAAGTGATTATGAATTTAATTAATCAAGAGATATTTCTCTTTTGCAGAAGCCATGGAGAAACATGGCCTTAGTCTACAAATATTAACTGGAATGAAACCGGCTGACTAGATAAAGATCCTCCTTAAGCGGTATGATTAAATTGTTTTGGTTAAAAACGTGCTATAAAATGCTCTTGCTGAGAAAGGAAAAGTAAATCTTAAGGAAAAATATAGTTGCAGGTGAGGACTTGTCTTAAGATATCTAACTGTCAAGGTTTACAGACAGTTACTAAAGAATTACCTTCAAGAAAGTTGCACAAAAAAAGTGCATGTTTGGTGAAGCTTTTTGTAGATTATGAGTTGTAGGTCCTATGAAATATGAATATGCGGATAAAATTGATGTTTGATTAGCTTATAAGCTTGAAAAAACTTTACCAAACAAAACTCTAAATAGTGAATGGAGTCTCAAATTACATTATTTACCAAAAGGATGAGGAATAAAGGGAAGACAGTAAGCACCGGAGACTTGACACTTAAGGTGACAATATGGGTTTCAAAACTATTTCAGGAAGAAAGAGAAGTACAAAACCAAGTCTTCCTCACCCAAAAAAAAATGGGAAGAAAAAAATCTAGTGCACATAGAAACCGAAAGCTAATTTTGAAGTAGGAAACAAGAAAAAGCCAGTTCCATGGTCCATTTGGAGTATACTGTTCTCTGATGTTAACAACTAAATTTTGAAAGCATATGGATTTCAGCTGAGCTGTCTGTCGTAGTGAAGACAAGGGCATCTCAAAAGACAATGCTGGCAGAAGGTTGTGCCATAATCTGACAGCTAAGCACTTTTATTGTTGTTATATGTCATTTTTAGTTCCTTTTCCCACACACAAGGTTTCTCAAAAGCTAACTCTTCTTGATTACCCAAGGCAGAGCAGAAGCTGAAAACCAGAATTGTCATGGAGAGATAAAATAGGATGGATTCTATACAAAATGAGGATTTGTCACTCTATTGACACGAGTTGATGTAGCAGGAGAAATTGGAATGGTAATAAAAGTTGTGGGAACTGTTTGGGTAGAAAAGAGATCAAAACATGTAAGCAGTGGATAAAATTTCCCATGGTTGATCCAGCGCAGAGAGAGTGAAGGAGAGACGGCAATAAAGAACAATACCTTATCAGAAAAGTCTGGAAAGTTTTCACAAGGATGCTCCTCAAAATATCTCTTCAGAAGCTTCTTATCAAGCTACATTCAGAAGAAGTAGACATGTGAACAGCATGGAGATGCTATATCACGAATACAGATAAGATCCTAATTATGCCAAATAGAAGTATTTCTGACAATCATCAACTGTAACCTCTGAATTAATCACAAATGTATATCAGCGTACCTTAGATTCATCAACTGAGATGGGAAGATTGAGAAGATATTGCCCTGACTGTGCAATTTCAATCTCTTCATCAGATGCTATCTTAAAATTGCTCTTTTCCATCACCTGCAAAATAAGATAAAAGTGAATACAAATGAAATATAAAATAAGGAAGATCTGAAGAGCAATAACATGCGTTCATTTCCCCCTTCGCCTTCAACCCAAGATAATGGGCAGCAGGTTGCCAACTTGATAGACGATGTATTCATGGATAGCAAGCATAAAAGTAATCATAAACATAACAAAAATACCAAGCTAATAATCGTTTTAACACAACCATTTGTGTGCTGTGTATAGAGCACAAACATTTTTGGAAACACTAAGTTAATAAGAGCTTAGATTTTTTTGAGAATAAATGTTTTCAAAAGTGATTTTTCAGAGAATATGTGTTAAAAAGTATGGAAAATTTATGGGTCCACATGCAAGATTATTTTATTAGGAGAATGTGTAGTCGAAAATGAGTTTGGAGAAAAATAAGTTTTAAAGAATCTCTAGCAAACAGGAGCTAAGTTTCTGAATAGCAAACAGGGTATCACACAAAAATAAGCGAAACTGCTACGTTTATCTGTCATGTTACAACTCTCTTCCTTTTTGGTGTATTACATTCAACCTGAAATAAGTACGTCAAAAAATTCTGTTCAAGAATGTCAACTTCGTCCGGAGATAAGTTCTGCTGCTCCAACTTCTGAGCCCCATGCGTAGGATCAAAGAGGGAGTACAATTGCTGCATGCACATATTACAGAAGAAATGAAAAGAGGGGGAAAACGTCAACTTTCTTCTTGAATAAATTTAGATTTCCATCCAATAAACCAGGAAACTTTACCATGAGATCCTCAAATTGTAGAAGATACCAAGCTCGAATTGTGTACTCAACTCTCTTGCAGAGTTTCAGAAATTCAGCTCGATCAGAAGTATGCTCTGCAGAAAGCAAAAACCTAATACTCAAAACAAAGCCAGAGCCACCAAGTTCGTGCAAAAAAAAAGCGAAAAATCCTAGCAATTATCTTTCTTTTGTTTCTCTCTCTTTTGTTTAATGGACTTAAATTCTCTTTTGTTAGTTGGAAGAGGAAAAGCATCATTTCACTGCCATTGTTCTATTAAACACATCACATCCTATTTTCTTTTTTCCTGAATCATGAGTAATTAGTATTAAGCAATATTATCAAATTAAAGGTAGATTTAACAAGTCCCCAATATAATTAAGAAAACAAAAACGTTAGAAATGGGAAGCAAATGGTGCAGCAGGGAACCCACATATTCAAATTCGAAAAACTAGAGATAGATTAAAAGATCCACGTAGAATGTAAAAGAAAATGCATTACCAATGAGGTTGGCCAGGTGCACGGTGAGCTTAGGCTTGAGGATTGGAATGACAGATTCTCGCTCCAATCGGATAACCTCTTTATTATTATTCTTTCTTGTCTCCGCCATTTTTTCCCTTCTCAGTCGATTTATTTACCAGAATGCATCCACAAAGTGAACATAGAAATTTTTGGGAAATGAGGGTTTTCATATCTACGAGATGGGTGGTTTCTACTGCGAGTATTAACTTCGCGTTGAAGGCAGATCAATATTCATAGACAATAAAGAGTCTAAATTATCGGATTCTCATCTCTGTCCCTTCGTCTCAACCTCACTCTTGTGTGTAACAACCGTTACTCCATTCAATTTATTTTGACTAACCATCAAACTATAATTTTTTAGGGTGTATTGAACCATGGTCACCAAAGTTTCAGCATTATCTCAATTGAGACATTAATTTTTAGCTTATCTCATTTGGGTCGACGAACCTCAATTTAATTTCAAATCTACCATTCCATCATCATTTCGCCTGCATATAGCAAAAAAAAATCCGATCACACTCGCCCTCCGGGGCATATCCCAACTAGCAAAGAATGAGGCTCTTCAATGTTGGTAGATCAGAGGTCGCGAGTTCGATTCATGGGCTCTTGGAAGGCAGACTCTCTCTTGGAATGTAGGATTTATCCTGGAAGGTTGGAGTTCTCTTGGAAAACAAGGTGCAACATGAATTTGACTCGCTCGACACTTTGGCAGTTCAATTGGGAGCTCTAGACCCTTACTAGTTTGGGGCACATCCCGCGGTTTACTTGGTCTGTATGATGATGTGTCGAATCACAAACTCCAGGATTAGTCGTCGAAGGTGGACACCTGAATATCAAAATAAAATAAAAAAATCCGACCACACTCCATCCCCGATTGCCTGTATAGGTAGGGACAATTAAGCTACTATATTTTAATTTATCTAATGTGAATGAATTTCAACTTAGTTTCAAATTTTACCACTCGTATTTTTCCCCATCATTTCTTCAATGGGAGACCGTTCCAATCTCGAATATTCATTTTATTTTATTTTATTTTTCTATTTTTAAATCAAATCTATTTTGAAATAAGAAAATAATATCTATATAAGTAAATGAGACAACAAATGATAATATTTAATCCTTGCTTCCCAAATCTTAAGTAATCACTTTATAACAATATTCTAAAAAGCATAAAACTTGATTAGGTGTGAAGGCCACATTTCAAGTTTTACGAGCCTAAGTGTAGAAAAATGTTTTTTTTAATATTATTATAATTTTTTAATCATTTTAAAAATTATTTAATAATTAAATTAATACATACCAAACATAAATTATAAAATATTATATTTACTTAATAATTCATATAATTAGTTAATTATACAAATTTCAAGTTTTTACAATGCAAAAGCTAAACTATATTTAGATGGTAAGATATCATTCTCCATCGTATCATTCTCTTCCTCATCATCACAATCATTTAGAATCCAAAATCGTGCATTAAAATGCAAAAGCTAAACTATATTTAGATGGTAAGATATCATTCTCCATCGTATCATTCTCTTCCTCATCATTACAATCATTTACAATCCAAAATCGTGCATTAACAGCATCACTTTCTAATATAGTCTCTATTTTGTCCTTCTTCTTCATCAACTTTGCATTAAATTGCACATAAATAAAATTGTTCATCCTTCTTGCGTACAAAAAATAAAAATAAAAAAAGAAGAAAAAGATACATTTAATGAGCAAAGCATATTCAAGTAATTATTCATTGACCAAAAGATTTTTAAAAGAATGACTTTAAAAAAAGAAAGAAAAAAAATTAATTAATGAGGTACGCTTAATTACACATTAAAAGCGGCCAACTTGATCCCTTTATTTTGTGTTCACTACCAGTATATAGCATTTTGCCTACACTTTGCTTTTAAGCGCGCTTTTTAAAACACTACTCTTATAACGTAGCTTAATTAAGTCAGACATTGCACTCTACAAGATCAAATACAATACAAATTGTATCTTCTTGTTTGCTACCTCTTAGAATCTGCATTTAGCTTCTGTTTGAGCCACATTAATTTTTTCATTTTCATTCTTCTATTTATTTTCAACCACACATTCTTTAATAAAATTATATTTTCCATCACATCAATAATTTTTCCTTCTTTTTCAACCACACATTTTATAATTTTTGCTAAATAGCCTATATTTGTCTAATGTTTATAAATTATTTATATACACACATAAAGTCACATTTTAAAAGATGAACATGTACAATTATTTGTTACAACATGCTTTTAAGAAGCAACAACATGAAAATTAACAAGTTAATAGAGAGGCAGAAATTAAACTTAAGAGCCAAGCTACGTAGTCCCCTATCACTCAACATACCATCTTGGGACCTCGATTTTGATATTTTATTATTTCTACCGAATATCAAAACACATCTTTCTTCGTATAGAAGTCTACTTATATACATGTGTATAGAACAAAGTGCCATCTTTCGTACTTTGACCACCCATCTTCAGCAGGAAAAAAATACATCTAAAAACCAAAAAAGAAAATGTTACCCCCAAATAAGAATCCTTACTGATTCCACGATCTTACGAATGGTTTCCCCATGGACTCTTGTACTCCAGAATTCTGATGTGTCATTTCCATCCATCCAATGTTGTTGGTTTTGATACCAGTGACTGTGTTATGGCTGCTCAAGTAGTTGAGTGAATTAGCAGACTGTTGCAGCACATTGCTGCTTGTAGGAATTCCGCCATCCATTCCACTACCATTTCCAGGCACAATGAACCGTTCCGCAGACCCCATTGGATCGTAAGTGGCACTAGGACGCAGTTCATTACATTCGGATACAACACTGTATAAGGTCTGATCCGAGTTACTTCCACTGCCTACGCTGTGGGTCCCACTAACAGCACCCATCGACCAGCCACCACCAACCCCATGCTCACTTTGAAACCAATTCTGACTCAGCTCTCCATTCATATGAGATAGAGGAGCCCAATCATGAATATTGACTGTCAAGTTCTCTTGCTTCTGCGTAGAATATCGACCTCCAGCAGAATACACACACTCCTGAATGTTCTGATGCAAGTAAAGATCATTCAGTCTCTTCTGCCTGGGGTCCAAAGCAAGTGATGGATAAACCTGTTCCCTGAAATGCCCAGAAAATTGACCACCCTCCATCATTAGATTGGGCGCTGGCCTGAGATCTAACCCCAGCTGTTTTTGCTCATGATGGCTTGGTAAACTGCCCTGGTTCTTGAAGAAAGACTGAAGTAGTTCGTTTCGAGCTTTGTGTGGGTAAGAAGTAAAAAAGGACACATCATCAGGTTGTCTGTGCAACGGGTTCTTCCCTACATCCTTACCCCTCGTTGCTTCCAAATCTATCATTTGTAACGGTTGCTCCTCTATAAACTGCGGATGGCCAAGTGACAACTCACCAGCAGAGGCATATTCATCACTTGCAGAAGTAGAACAATAATAAGAGGCGTGCATGTTACCTGCTGTCCAAACATTCCTCGTAGTTGGGTGAGGATCCTGCTGGCTAACAGGAACATCCACGTGGTTCAGATTTCCAGGGTACTCTGACATTATTGAAGGAACTTCATCTGTCTTTGCAATTAAATCATTTCCAAGGGATTCCATCTCCATCGAATTGAACTGGAAGCTACCATCATTAGGCGAATCCAACTGCTGCTGTTGATGCTGATCCTGAATAAAAACATGGCTGGAGTCATCATTATCATCTTCAGAAAGTTCTCTATCTTTAGGTGTTTGCTCATTAAATACATAACCGGTCTTCTTTTCCTCATTAACCTGACCATCATATGATAACACATAAGAAGTTAGTACAACCACCAAATCTTTGTTGCACAGAAAACACAAGTTAACAAAATTTGTCTCCAGTGATTGACAAGGCTGATTCCATATGCTTAACTACCCCCAATCATAAACAAAAAATAGACAGCAAAAAACACCTCTGTAGTCACAGCCATATCACAGTTTGCTTCTCCATTATCTATTGGCTTCTGAAGTAAGCAGCCCTCTTTCTCCTCATCCTGAACACCCACCAAATGGAACTGACAGGTTGATATCATACACTTAAAGTAGAATACTATGTTAAAAACATCAGCTTTCAATGTGTGGTTGAAAAGTTTTAGCAGATTTTGATAAAAGTTGATGACATGTAAGGTTGAAAAGTTGATAAAAATGCATGGTTAAAATTGACGTTTGACCGGTTGAAAAGTTGTTGAAACTTTAGCAAAGTTTTACCAAACAAGGTGATAATTTGTTATTCCTAAAGCTCTAAATTTAATCAGGATATACAAGAAAAAAAGTTCAGCTGATAAACCTTGACTGTCATTGCAGGTATAATTTCTTCTTCGCTATCATCTGCTGGCTCATGCTGCTGTTCGTGAGAATCATCTTTCTCTTCATCCAGAGTAGACTATTAGAAGCGAACAAATTAAAAAATGCAGCGACTAAAAAAATTTGCAAGAGATCTGAAAGTTAAATTTTAATCAATTTACACGACTAAGGATCCCTCCACTCACATTGAAAAACTTCTAAAAAGAATAGATGCAACAAACCTCTTGACAATTTAATTTTTGTCTCATTTCTTGACTCAAGGACTGTGTTAACTGTTGTCTCTGCAATTGTCTCTTCCTCCAGATACCAAAACCTTCTGGGACATTTTTATTTACCAATTCCAACCTGTAAGATCGATATTAGCATTTGTGAGCATGAATTGAAAAAGTTTAACATTTTACTTTGACAATGTTTTTAAGACTTTAAAAAAAAAAAGGAAGAAGGATAAACTAACCAATAATAATGAAGCTTCTTTCTTTCTTCCTCCTCAAATACCTCAAATGGTTGTACACGGAGTGCATCAATGTTACCTAAAACATTATTCAGAGACCTAGGCTTGATGCTATTACTAGAATGCTTCATACTACTCTTGACACGTTGATGCTGTTCTTTGCTGACCTGAAGAACCACATAACACAAGCCTCAGCTTGAAAATATTACGAACAAGAAAACACATTCCTAAAAGAAATAACAAAAATGGAAACCGAAAATAATAGAAAACTAGGTGTGCAATTTTACTTCATGGAAAAAGGGGGCAGATGTTATGAACAGTGAAGTGTCGAAGTAAATAACAATTTCTGATGCACCAAACAACCTTGATGTAAGACATATATTTGGCACCATCACCATGCTGGATATTGCGCTTTTGGAGCTTTTCTCCCTTTTTGGGCCACTCAACAGCCTTTAAGCCATTGGAAGAATCATGATTTTTGTCCAAGAAGCCTCTTCTGCATATTCGAACACAGAACACTAGCTGGAGTTATCAAGATGACTTTAGCTATATAGACTCACATATATTAGACACTAAAAATTATCATCAAACGCAGATAATGAGACCTTGTGAGGTCTTTTTTTTTTTTTGGTCGGATGAGAGAGAGAGAGAGAGAGAGAGAGAGAGAGAGAGACTAAACTACCTCTTTTTAGATTTTCCAAGCATCATCACCAAGTTCTGATTGTCACTGCTGTATGCTTTATCAGAAGTAGCCCAAGAACATGAGTCAGGTGTTGCAACGAGGTGTTCTTCAGTGTCATAGAATCCAGTCTCAGATGTTGGCATACCTTTGTCAGCATGCTTCCTAGCCCTGCTTATAAAATTCAATTCTTAAACCTAGATGGTTTAAATACAGAAACTGTAAAATCTTGTAAACGCTTCGAAACTAGAACAAGAAGCAGAACCTCAAGGGATACATTAATAAAAGCCATTTCATGAAATTTCAAGCTAATTCAGTAAGGCACCAAGAATTTTTGCATTTTCATGTTAGTAGTGGAAACATCAATGCCAGGCTGCTGAAATATGACTGAGAAAATTCCTCTACAGTATTCTCATGACTAATTGTATGCAAATCAATTTTGAAATAGAACACTAAACATCCATTTCACGACATATACACAAGAAACACAACATAGAAACACACAACTGCCGAAAAAATCAAGCAGAGTCAAAAGCGAGTAATTAGGATTGCCATGGGTATCCTATATGAATAACACTGCAAGAGTGTGTTGATTGCCAAGTACTATTTACAAAACTTCATCATTTATGGAGTAAACAACTTTCATGGATACAAGTTCCATTTCCAAGATTTTTTATTTCATAATAAATTGTGGATATAAGTTCCATTTTCAAGATTTTTCATTTCATAATTAACTGAATAAGTTACCCTTCCAAATTCAATAGTTAATGAAAGAAGAAGGGGGCCCTGGGGGTGAGATTTTCTCAATAAGACACTGAATGCATTAATGTGATAATGGGGTTCCTAAAGACTATGTAGGAGACTTTATTAACAAATTTTATACAACAAAAACACGCGTATGGAGAATAACCTCCAAATTTTCAGCACAACGTCCTCAGGATCCTTGCAGGTGGCCAATTTTTCCTTCCATGTCCGCAAATTCCCAATCATGCTGAGACAAGGAACATAAGCATCTTGAACAGAAAAAATTAAAGTGATAGCACAACTCAGAATAACAACAGATAGCACTGAACAAATGATAACTACATACTCATCATGATACTCCTGCAAATCCGAATAGTATGCCTTCTTACTGGCCTTGAGAGACTGTTCCTCATGAATAATGTTATCAGGATGAAGTTTCCCTAAACAAAGAGATGAGCCCCTGAAAACATACTTATACCAGTAAGTAACTTTGCTTAGCCATGGCCATACCGTACCAAATTTAAAATGGGAGTCTGAATCATTAAGATATAAGGAGCATGTGAGGGGAAAAAATCATTTCTACGCTCTCAAAACTGCAGGAACAAACAAGAACAATATGTATGCCATGGTAGTAAGCCAAACTATTCCCAGGAAAGCTGGGTGAAGAAATTACGATGCTTCCCTGTCAGAAGCAATTTAGCCCCTGTTTGGCTCCCATTAATTTATAATACATTTTTTCTCTCTTCTTTTTAACCACACATTCTTCAATAAAATAATATTACACATAAACCAAAAACTTCTCCTTCTTTTTCAACTACACACATTCTCCAAAAAAACACTATTTCAAAAATTATACCATCAAATAATGAGGGCCAAACGTGGGCTTAATTATAGTGGGAAAAAGTAAACTGTTTTCAAGCAATGATGCTAAATGCATCTTCCAGTATTCTTTACCTTTTCAAAATAACAAATATCACTTAATATACAAAAGCATGTTAGCCCTTAGCATTAGTCAAAAAGCAATCAAGCCATAAGTTAATGGTGCCCTCTTTCTTTTTAACTCAGAAGTTTCTTTCAAGCCATAAGTTAGGTTATATAATGTTAGGCCACCAGTGCATTTTACTTATTCCAGGCGCAGGGGTAATTCCGGGAAAATGAATCAGAGCTGACGTGTAAGGAATGGTTAGAGAAATGGGGGGCCTATTATGCAATTCTGTTAGGAAGAAAGTTTTGGTATTCTGTTATGGCTGAAAATATAAGGGGGGTGGGTTTGAGGAGTGGCATGGGAAAAATTATTTTGTATTGAGCTTGCTCATTTTGGAGAGTTCCCGAGCCTCTCGAATGCTTGGATATTTTGCTCAGTGTGTATCAAATTGGTATCAGAGCAAACATACCTTGGAGATGGCAGCCAGAAATGTTGCTCAGCGAATGGATTCTATGGAGGAAATGGTTGGTGCAGTGCAAGAAGAGTTTCAACGGGAAGTGGGCACGTTGAAGGAGGAAATACAGATTATGAACAAAAGATTTGAACAGTTCATCAAATCGCAAGAAGATACGGCTCGAGGCGGTTCATTTCCGGATTGCAAGAAGATAATGGGGAAATAATAGACAGTCCAGTCATGGGGGAGTCTCACGGTTTAGACGGCAGCTCAGGTTCAACCGGATTTCACCATGAATTCCGATTCTCTCCATTTGAGGTACCACTATTTGATGGCTCGAATCCGGATGGGTGGATTTTGAAAGCGGAACGATATTTTGCCCTCAATCGGTTAACGAATGAAGAGAAGAATATTGAGGCGGCGATTGTGGCGTTTGAAGGAGATGCTCTGTTGTGGTATCAGTGGAAAGACAGGAAACGATCTATTGTTCTTTGGGAAGAGATGAAGATTCTTCTCTTCAAGCAGTTTCGGACAACCCTAGCTCTTGTTCAAGATGGCAGCGTGCAGGAGTACCGTCGAAAATTCATTGAGCTGTCGACACCATTGGAGAACGTCTCGGATGAAGTGGCTCTGGGTAATTTCATCAAAGGGCTAAAGTCAGAAATTAGAGTTGAGGTCTGGATCTTGGAACCAACAATTTGGGCCTGGCCACGGACTTAGCCCAAAAGATAGAAGAGAAGTTGTGGGTGAGTTTGAAGTTTCTATTGGAACAGCGGATTGTTGGAGTTAAATATCAAAAATGGATTACTAAAATCATGGGGTATGATTTCGATATTCAATACCATAGCGGGGCAAATAATCGGGTGGCGGATGCACTCTCTCGTTAACAGATCAAGTGGAGTGCTCAACCTTGACCGTACCACAGTGGCAGTATTGGGATTCTTTAAAGGTTGAATTGACAGAGGATACTTTTCTAACGAAACTCAGGGATGACATTACTTCGGGTACACAATCTCATGTTGGGTTTACAATGGAGCAAGGGATATTGTTTTATAAGAATCATCTCGTGATTCCACGATCCTCTAAGCTTCTTTCTACTCTGATTGGGGAGTTTCACACCACCCCGATTGGGGGGCATTCGGGAGAAACAAAAAATTATCAACACTTGGCAGCTGAGTTATATTAGATAGGCATGAGCAAAGATGTAGCCAGATTTGTACGGGAGTGCACAGTCTGCCAACAGAACAAGTACCTAGCCACTACTCCCGTTGGGCTACATCAGCCTATTCCTCTTCCGGCGCAAGTTCGGGATGAACTCACTATGGATATTATTAAGGGGTTGCCCCGTTCCAAGGGTTGGGATGCTATCTTAGTAGTGGTGGACAGACTAAGTATGCCCATTTTATTGGTTTGAAATGCCCTTTTACTTTTACTGCTGTCTCGGTTGTTGGCATTTTTATTCGTGAGGTCGTGAGGCTTCATGGAATACCTTAGTTAATTATTTCTGACCGGGATAGAGTGTTCTTGAGTCATTTTTGAAGTGAGATGTTTAAACTGCAGGGAAATCCTCTCAAGCAGAGCACTGCCTATCACCCTCAATCCGATGGGCAGACGGAGGTTGTCAATCGATGCCTGGAAACTTGCGCTATTTTGCTTTTGGAAAGCCTCGGAGTTGGGCTAGCTGGTTGGCATGGGCCGAATATTGGTACAACACGTCTTTTCATTCCTCCATTCGCTGTACTCCTTTTCGTGCTCTCTATGGTCGGGATCCACCTCTTCTTAATCGATATGAGCGAGGGGCTGCAATGGTATCCTTGGTAGATCAGCTATTGGAGGATCGTGATGCTATATTTGGATGATTTGAGGATGCACTTGCTTCAAGCCCAGCAGCGGATGAAGCTGCAGGCTGACTTCAGACGCCACCATGAAGAGTTCAATGAAGGTGACTTAGTATTCTTAAAATTGAGACCATACCGACAGTGTTCTCTCGCCCAACATAAATTTGAGAAGCTAGCTGCCCATTACTACGGCCATTCAAGGTTCTTCAGCATATCGGTAAGGTGGCCTACAAACTGGAACTTCCTCAGACAGCGACAATTCACCTTGTTTTCCATGTTTCTCAGTTGAGGCCAGCACGTGTGGTTTCATCTTCTTGTCCAGTATTACCACCTCAGTTAACTCCTGAGCTTGAACTTGTGGTGGAACCGGAAGAATTGCTGGGAGTACATCCTAAAGCCTAAGGCCAATCGGGCGAGGTTGAAGTGTTGCTGTAATGGAAGTCTTTGCCTGAGTATGAGGCAACTTGGGAGGATTTTCACTTGATTCAACATCAATTTCCGGATTTTCACCTTGAGGACAAGGTGAATGTTTGGGCGGGAGGTAATGTTAGGCCACCAGTGCGTTTCACTTATTCCAGGCGTAGGGGTAATTTCGAGAAAATGAATTAGAGCTGACGTGTAAGGAATGATTAGAGAAATGGGGGGCCTATTATGCAATTCTATTAGAAAGAAAGTTTTGGTATTCTGTTAGGATTTTTTGTTATGGCTGAGAATATAAGGGGAGGAGTGGGTTTGAGGAGCGGCATGGGAAAAATTATTTTGTATTGAGCTTGCTCATTTTGGAGAGTTCCCGAGCCTCTCGAGTGCTTGGATATTTTGCTTAGTGTGTATCATATAACTACTGCAAAGCATCTCAAACCAAAAGTAGAATTTTGTGGCCTCAGTGAATGGGAAGAACAAGACTGACAACATCCCATCTAAGATGAAAATTGTTTAACCCTTCTTTGATCCCCATTTTTTTCAAAATATATTGTTCTCTCTCTTCTTTTCAACCACACATTCGTCAATAAAATAATATTACACACAAAATTCAAAAATTTTCCTTATTTTTTAACCACACATTCTCCTTCAATCTACTATTGTAAAATAAATTCTCAACAAAAAAAGGGGACTCAAACAGAGTCTTATTGTCCCATAGAAGGAAACAATTGTGTTATGTACAACAATAAATAAACAACATGCTAAGAAGACAACCAAAAGAAGTCGCACAATCAGAAAACAAGCATATATAAGCCAAAATTGTTCAAGATATTCAGAATTATAGTAAATGAAACTATTACGGCAAGATACAAAGTAGTCCAGCTCAGTTGATATATATTATGATTTAGACTACTGCAGCTTTTAAAATCAGATGTCTACAGCCCACAAGCACAGAAGAACTTGCCATTTCCTGAAAGGATTTCCGAAGTGAAAATTAATCCCTGCAAGCAAGTCTTGAACAATATTATCTGACTCAGCTCCTTTAGGTAGCAATTGCAATAGAAGACTTTGTTCATCTTCAGATAAATGGTTCTGCCAGACCTATACAGGTTCCATATGAATAGATAGTTTAAGAACAATAACTGCTCGACAAATAAGCATTAAAAGCGACAGTTACCTCATATGAGAACACCTCAGATAGACTTTCCAACTCAAATATCTCCTGAGGAACAGAAATTACATCAGCCAAAAAGTTATGGCCATGAGCACCTGCCTCCATAAATGGAATTAAGTGTCTTTGAGCAATGCCAATCTGCTCCCTCTTGGAAACAACACTCTTTTTCTTGTTATCCCACTCAAGAAAGATGTTAGCTCTCATGTTCAGATCATACTGTGGTGATCCCATTTTCTTTCTTTTCACCTGGCGTAGTTGGCGAGAAGTACATCCAACAAAGCTGGTAGCATTTAACCGCTTTTTCTGCTGATCGGCTGCCATTTTAACCAAAATAACTATTTAACAAGGAGTCTCAATATAACATTTTCTAACTTGATCTGAATCAAGAGGCCTCTTCCTTTGCAGAGAAAACTGAAACGTCAAGCTTAGAGATCTGTCAATAGAAAAATATACAATCTACTTAAGACTGTCCATGTTCGATCTAGTACATCTAGAAGCAATTGATTTAATTCCTGTAAGAATATGTAAACACTCCAAAGCAGAAAACCAAGTTGCAAAAGCTACAAAAATATAACAAATGCTGAAATGTGCTGAGATTAAAATCCTAGTTCCTAAGAAGCTAAATAAATAAATGCAAAAGTTTTATTCGTCAGCTCCCTGTCTCTTAGACAGGTTATTTTGTCTACTTTGATTTTCCATTGGCTGGAACCTGGAGGTCAGGCCATATGTCCCCTACTTCTATGTTTGTACTTAAAAACTTTTTGTTTTTCACTTGCAGTAGTAATATATACCCCAACTTTGTAGTGATCAAATCAATATGGAAGCCGCTATAAAAACATCATCTGACAGAATGAAAGTGGGATACTTAATGGATGATAATGTATCATAATAATCTTCTTGAGTCGAGTCTGTTTATCAAATAATAGATGCCAGCCTATATATATTCATTTGCGCATAGAACTTCCAATCTCAGAAGAGAACCAATCTCAAGTGAGCTCCATGAATTAGCTTCATGCACCAACACCAATAATGGCATAAACAATGGCACCAAAAAAGGTCAAAACCAGTTTCACTCAATAAAACTAAGACCTTGTTTGATTTTTATTTTTTGCGAACTGATTCTTTATGGAGAATGTGTAATTAAAACGCGGGGAAAAATTATGGTCCACGTGTAAAGTTATTTTATTGGGAAAACATGTGGTAGAGAATGAGTTTAAGGAAAAGTGATCTTGAGAAAACCAAAATCAAACAAGGGCTAAATTTAGATATTTTATTTTAAAGAATGTAGTCGAATTACTGGTATATTTGAGATCCCGAGAAACTCGTAAGGTATGTTCGGTAGGTAAATTTAAAAAGTTGAAAAATATATAGTTGAACTATAAAAATAGCATATTTGTCTTTAAGATGGACTCTCCAATTAATAAATTCAAATCAGATGAATAAATAACATGCACGGATTCAATATGATTTAAAAGAAAAAGGAGAGAAAATAAGTGGAAAATTTCACAGCAACCCCCTAATGATATTCAGACTCAGTTTTCAAACGTTGTTTAATATGCAGGGGGAAATTACAGGAGGACTGAAGGGAAAGACATTACTAAACTATAGAGTTATAGAAACAAGAAACAATTCAACAGAAAGATAAGGGGGAAAAGCGGAAAAACAATATTAACAAGTAATACAAGAAAATGGGGGGAAACGAAGAGTGTAAAAATTACAAGTAAAACAACACTGAAAGCATTGCCCAAATTAGCAGAACCAGCAATTTCAATAAAAAAAAGGCCAATAAACAAGTAAAATAAAGCAATTATCCCAGATTAAAATTGGAAAAAAAAAAAAAAAAGAAGATGAATCAAGAACAGAGATAACATATTGGGGAAAAATAAAAGCCCTAGAAAAACAGAAGCGGGGTGGGAATTGAACAAAGAGAATACCTCGTTTGCGCTCAAGATGGAAAACTGGAAGTCTCGAGTGGCTATGAGGTAGAGAGAGATTGGAAGGGAGACGTCAAGGCACGCAGCTTAACACAACAATGCAAGTAGAGAAGTAGACCACAGATTGAGAGATGATCATCATCATGATAGATAAAATCGGACGACTCAGGTTTCTTGTAACCAATGTCATAAAAAGGGTACCACCAATGGTCCAATACAGGACATGAGTACAACGAAATTGTGAATAGATAATGTGTAGGATAATATTCTCTCGATCAACAAAAAGAAAGGGGTGTCCTCAATTAATATTGTGGTGGAATTTAAATTTTTTTCTAAGTTTAGATATCCTCGAGATTTTAATGGATTTTAGGTGTGTCTAACCGAGATTTTAATGAAATTCAATGAAATCTTTTAAAATTTTGATATCATCAATAACAAGTGGATTTATAAAGATTTTATTAATATAGGGATTTTAAAATATTTGAATGGATTTCAAGGTTAAAAATCTTATGAAATTTGTGGAAATCTATTCAAATCCACGAAATTCATTAGGATTTATATTTTTAAAATCTATCAAAATCTAATTGAGGACATCCCGTAAATACATTTACAGAACAATTTTTAATAATTAAATTATATTTTAATTGCATGTAATGTTCATAATCTTTATACATTATTATGCCCCTATTCAATAGAAATTAAAATTAAAATTTCAATCTAAATAAATGTCAATAATTAATGTAAATCACACATTTTATGGGTCACAACTTTTCAACAATACATTTCATCATTTTTTTTATATCAAAATATATTAAAAATCTGA
The DNA here is from genome assembly GCA_903798345.1 of Fraxinus anomala. Lineage (NCBI taxonomy): Eukaryota > Viridiplantae > Streptophyta > Magnoliopsida > Lamiales > Oleaceae > Fraxinus > Fraxinus anomala. The sequence goes on along the minus strand of CAIGRN010184344.1, from coordinate 6,588 downwards.
TTTTAATACCCATCAAATAAGGCTAGGCTATATTTATGTCTCGAACTTTTTTTCATTACATTATTATTCTCAAATTAAAATAAATTGTTGCTGATTATGGTTTTTCGCCAAAATTTTCTTTAAAATTAAGTAAAAAAACTCGTTTGTCCATTTTATTTTTAATATGCAAAACAAATAATAATACAAAAATGTGATTAAATGTTTGATTCTCATTTAAAGTACTTCAACAATAATTTTTTGACGAAAATTATGATTAAGAATAAAATTTTCTGATCAATGAGATATAAAAATAAGAATGTGATATATTTATTTAAAAAAAAAAAAAAAAATTTGTTGTGTGAACATATGTGCCTTAAACATTTTGATAAATATGTCCATTTATTGTGCAAAATGACTATTCAGTGAAAAGGAAGATCGTAATGAGTAATTCTAATCACTTTGTGTAAATTGACGAGAAAATTTATGTAAAATGAAATAGAAATAATCTGAGAAAAACTCTAATAAGAATGATATAATCCTACCTTCACTAAAAAGAATCTATCCTACCTTGTTCATTTTTGTTCACTAGTTTTCACACTTGCCTTGTTTGAAATCGGTTTAGTATGGTGCATTAAAAAGAGGTGTATTGCACTGCTCCTAGGCCCAGCTTATTTTCTCTCTACTTTCAATGTACATGAGCCCATCACACTATCTATCTATCTATCTATCTACTATCTTCTCGTCCTTTCTAGTTCTCTTCCATTCTCGAACAAAGAAACCCTAGAAGTCAACTTTTTATGTTATTTCCTCTCTTCCACATTTTATTGAAGAATGAAGGGTTGCTGACTCAGCTAGAGGAAGAAGAATCACAGCTAGAAGACAAATAGAAGGGCAGGTGGATATTCTAAAAGGGAAACATGTTATTGTACCGAAAAATTTTGTTTTATTCTTTTGTGCCAGCTGTAAGAAGTTTGTTAGGCTGCTGGTTTTGTATTCTATATAAGTTGTTTTTCTTTGTATAGAAAGCAGATGGATCAGAATCAATACAATAAGAAGATTCTCTCCAAAAGTTCTGTACTCTATTTGCTTCTTAGCCTTTTCTTATATGGTATCAGAGCCTTACAATGGTAGATGATCAAACTATTCCTCTGAACACAAATCCAAATCCAAATCCAAATCTATCTCCAAACACAAATCTAAGCACAAACCCAAATCCAAATCCACCTGCAAACTCTCAAGATCCTACTCAGCCAGCTAGTCCATACTACATTGAGCCAGCTAGTCCATACTACATTGGGACAAATGATGGAATAAGGGCAATGTTGGTGACTCTTACCTTGGAAGCCAATAATTACTATTTATGGGCTAGATCAATGAGAAGAGCTCTTAGAATCAAGAACAAATTGAGGTTCATAGATGGCTTGCTTTGTGAACCTGTAGACTCGAGTGATTCGTTAATGGAACACTGGCTGAGATGCCGCAGCATAGTAATCACTTGGATGCAAAACACCATGGCTGTTGACATCAAATGTAGCACGGTGTATGTAGAGACTGCTCAATAGTTATGGTTAGAACTTGAGTAGAGGTTTGCCCAACAAAATGCACCCCCAATCTATGAAATCAAGCAAGTTATAATGGCATTATCACATACCCAAGACGCTGTAAGTGTTTATTTTTCAAAACTCAAAACTCTATTAGATGAACTATTGAATGAGTCTATCCCTACTTGTTCATGTGGAGGTTTGAAAATAGTAGTTGAAAATCAGCAACGTAATTGGGTAATGTAGTTCTTGATGGGCTTAAATGAATCTTACAAAAGCATTAATGCTCAGATTCTTCTGATCAAACCTTTTTCCCAACCTTAATGAAGTTTATTTGATTATTCAACAATAGGAGAAGAGAAGGGAGATATATTTTTAAATGGCGCAGTAAATGAATCCATGGTCCTTATAGCTAGAGGAAATTTTAGAGAGGGTGGAAAGCAGAATTTTTCATCTCAAAAGAATGATCAATATTATTGTAGTCACTGTACTATGTCAGGACATTCTCTTGAACGGTGCTTCAAGGTGAACCCCAAACCAAACTGCTCGTATTGCTTGATGTCTGGACACACATTCGACAAATGCTATAAACTACACATGTGTCCTTCAGACAATCGATTCGATGGAAAAGCTAGACCACCTTCATCTGCTGCAAATCAAGTTTCTACAATCCTAGTTTCTAATCAAGAGCAAATGAAAGACAAAGCTCCGATTTCATTGACTTAAAACAATATTCTCAACTTCTGGCACTCCTCAAGCCATCCACCTACAGCTTGTCACAGCTCCATTCAGCTAACAATGTTCAATCCTTTTTCCCATCTTCTTCTAATGCTGAAATCACGAAGATATGTAGTATATCTCTATGCCTCTTTGCTTATAGCACCAAAACTATTGATCTTAATGCCACTCCTTGGATCCTGGACACAGGTGCAACAGATCATTTGGTCCGTTCCACTTCATTTTTTACTTCAATTAATTCTCAAGTTTCATATTTTGTAGCTTTGCCTAATGGAGATGTTGCACTTGTTACTCATGTTGGAATCATTAAAATAACTGAATCTCTTGTTCTCCAAACGTTCTTTGTGTTCCTTCATTTTTTTTAATCTCATCTCAGTTAGAAAAATTGTTCAAGAGTCTAACTGTTGTCACATGTTTTTCTCTGATTTTTGTTTTATCCAGGACCTTTCTACTTGGATAACAACTGGCATGGGTGAAGTAAAGCACAGTGTATATCATTTGCTGCAAAAGGAAATCTCTTCTTCAACCTTAGTCAAAGTTTTAAATCAATTTACTCAAATTTATATTTAACTGCTTCTGAATCTTGTAATGCTGAAGATTTCGATATTTGGCATTACAAGCTAGGACATTCATGTTATTCTAGACCTACTTTAGGCAGTAACATCCGCACATCCAAACGTTCTAACCACAAGCCTAGTCTTGTATGCCCTTTGGCCAAGTTACATAAATTACCGTTTCCTTCGAGTGAACACAAATCTGAAAGATGTTTTGAATATGGGACCCTTGTAATGAGTTGAGTTATGATGGTTCTAGATATTTTCTTACTCTTGTTGACGATTTTAGTAGATGTACTTGGGCATACATGTTAAAATCAAAATCCGATGCAACTAGTGCACTACAAAATTTTTGTGCCATGATTGAGAACCAATTTGAAACAAAAATCAAAATTATTTGTAGTGACAATGGAGGTGAGTTTGCTATGAATTTTTTTTTATCTTGAAAAGGAGAATAAACCAGAAAACATGTGTACAGACACCACAACAAAATGTCATAGTAGAAAGGAAACATCAGCATATTTTGAATGTTGCAAGGGCCTTAAAATTTCAAAGTTCCATTTCATTAAGATATTGGAATGAATGTGTCCTTACTGCTAAACTATCTTACAAACAGAACTCCATCTTCTTTGTAACACAAAAGTCCTTTTGAAATTCTTTTCAAGACCAAACCTGCTTATTCCCAATTCAAAGTTTTCGGTTGTTTAGCCTTTGCAACTACCCTTGAGAATGAGACGCACAAATTGGACTCTAGGGCCAGAAAATGCATTTTCTTGGGATATCACTTTGGGATTAATGGATATAAATTGTTGGACTTAAAAAGCAAAAAAAAAAAAAAAAAAAAAAATTCATTTCTCGTAATGTTATCTTTCATGAAAATATTTTTCCTTTGAAAACCAATACCAAAGAATGCACTTTTAAAGAGACTGGTGTTCTGCCAACCCTAACTAACTAGTCATTTTTTTTTTTTTTTTTGCAAAACAACAATCACAAAAAAAGTCAATCAGTACTACAATATTGAAACCACGTAATAAATTTGCGTAAAAGATATGTAGAAGAAAAGAAAATTTATCTTAAAATTGTTGTCAAATTACTAATTAGTACAATCAAAAGAAATAAAATAAAGTGACGACGAAATGAAGTATGTCATAGCAAATCTCTTTAAAACAAATCTCTTTAAAACAGATTTCGTCTCGTACATTGGTGCCAACAGGATAATTGGACTTCTATCTAACAAGATATAACACTTCTTCCAAAGTAGGAATTGCACTATGCCAACCTTGTCGGTCAAATCAAAGTGGACAATTTTCTTCTTGAACAGAATATACACGGATTAAAAACTCGAACGGAATTTTATTTTAACAATATAAAATGAATATGATTTTTGAAGATATGGGAGAATTATAAATCAATAATAATTTAAATTAATTTGGTGTAGGATAAAATGGAACTAAATGTCTATTTATAGATTTTCAAGTGACTTGTTGAATAATTGCATCCCTTAAAATAGACCACACATTTTCAAATTAAATGGTGTAATATACACCCATCAAATGGTCATGACTTTTCATAACTTTTAAACAATCACATCCATTCTAAGTAACGTGACTTCCAACATGATATATTTGTTAGATGATAGATGAACCAACACTATAATCCAATTGATTCAATATCAAACTTTTTCTTTACTTTCCAATTTTCATGATGCTGATTGTTTCTATTTTGTCATTGTGGTGGGTATGTTGATTTTTATTGTAAAAAGACCGGTGGACGAGTAGGTGGGTGCAATCGGATTGGAAAATAAGTGAAGGAAAAGTCAGTACTTTTTATCACACAGTTGGGAAATTGGGATCTGATCCTGATGACAAAGGCCCACCTTTTCATCGCTTTCCTCTCGCACTACAGGATTTGAAATGTAGGCATCTGTGCTTACATATTTTAATTGACATACAGTACTGAGGCAACATTACATTAGTAGATTCGTATAAAATGTTGTACAATAGTGAAAATTAGTCTAGCATTTGCGTAATTGTATAACCTAAGAAAGTTGATACTGATAGATGAGTTCCTGGTTAATGAACTCATAGATAATAGGTTGAATTTAAATTGAGGAACATATGACACATCTTCAAGTATCAATTTCAGGGGAAATTTTTACTATTCCATTGAAGTAAACATGAATTCTTTCATGGTTTGGCTGTGTAATATAGGCATTCCTAATTGGTTTCAATGTGTGAAAAACTGATTGAGTGAAGCATATATGACATGTAGCTCCAGAATCCTTTACCCAATATCTATGAGAATTGAGTATTGGATTGAGGAAAACAGAGAAGCAAGTACCTGAGATGTGACCAGAATTGTTGCCTATTTCAACATCAGTCTTTGCACTTGTGAGGTGAGTGCGCAACATACTCATCAGTTGTTGGTATTGAGTAGGATTTTAAGGTTTGCATGAATTCCCCAACATTACCACCAACCTACTCTAGGGATGAATCAGAAACTTGATTGACAACAACAAGATTCACTTGAGAACTAGAACTAGAACCAGGACCGGATTTCTGTTTGGCCTTATATCCTGGTGGATATCCATGAAACTTGTAACACTTATCGACTCCATGACCTGCATAACCACAATAGGTGCAGATAGGCGCCTCTTTCTTCTGAAATTTATTGTTTGCTTGGCCTACAATGGGCTTCTTGCTTTCATTTTTAACATTGAAAGCAATCGTATTAGAGGTGCCATATGCATTAGTATTAATAGAACTTTGATGTTCCTCTTGAGAGATGAGAGCAAACACCTTGTTTATCTATGGAATAGGATCCATCATCAGCAACTGACCTCTAACTTGGGCAAAGGAATCGATTAATCCCATAAAAAACGACATCACATACTCCCTATGGTAATGATCAACCAGTTTCTTTGTACCTCCACAATTACATATTCCATAAGAACAGATCGGCCTATAATTGCTAAGTTCTTCCCAAATGGTTTTCAGCTTTGTGAAGTAAACACTTATCGATGATTGACCTTAAGTATGATTCATCAGTTCTATTCTTAGTTTGTGTAACATCCCGAAAATTCGTTATAGTCGTTAATATTAGAAATTATGACCTTATAGTGAAAAGTTGAATATCTAAGGATCAAATTGTTTGGTTTATATAATTTAGGGATCAAATTGTGGACTATTCATAGTAAGGACATAATTGAATTTTGTAGGATCGCTTTCCTTTTTTTATTTTCTTTTAAAGCTTTGACTGCCACCGTAATTAATGCTTAATTAGAAAAATCATTTGGTTTTTGGAATAATGAATTAGATTAGGTAATTACTATTTGTGTGTGTGTGTGTGTGTGTAACTAAAATTCGGTTAGGAAATTACCATAATTATATGTATGTGTATATGTTAAATGTGCAAATTATAGTAAGAATAATTATAAATACCCTAAACATGGATTGAAGAATGGAATTTTCCCTTATTTGCTCCATGTTTAGGGTATTTATAATTATTCTTACTATAATTTTGCACATTTAACATATACACATACATATAATTTGTGTGTGTGTAACTAAAATTAGGTTAGGAAATTACCATAATTATATGTATGTGTATATGTTAAATGTGCAAAATTATAGTAAGAATAATTATAAATACCCTAAACATGGAGCAAATAAGGGAAAATTCCATTCTTCAATCTATGCCAATATTTAATTATTTCTACACACACACACTCACGGCATTCACATTTCTCCCGCACACACAAGTCATTTCATTTGTCC
>CAIGRN010184333.1:0-22123 GCA_903798345.1 Fraxinus anomala | reverse complement strand
CTTCTTTACACACATGTATTCCATCTATCCTCGCGGGCCTCCTCCACCGACGGAAGATTAAAACATTATGTCTAAGTTCTTAATTTCTTGTTTTACTCTTCATGGTATGACCTATGATTACTTTCACTTGTTTTTTCTAACTTGCACCTATGCCTTAATTAAGGGGGAATTTCTTCTACTCTCATTACCCCTATTTCTTTTATATGATACCAAAAGTGGAAAAATGAAGGAAAATGTAATTGTAATTGTGACTTGTTACTTTGTTATATGTATCGTGATTTGCATTAAGTATGATTATTTCTAGATGTGATTTACTATGTTAAAAAATTATGAAAATGCATGTCTTTAGAACATTATGCTATATATCATACAAACTCGGTTCTCATTGATATATAAAAGATAGGTGGAATATCTTGCATTTCTCTACAAATCACATTGTTTGTCATAATCAAAAAAGGAGAATTGTTGACCTATGATTTAATATAGCTCCACTTATTTTGATTATAACAAACCATTCACTTGTCATGTTGCCATCCCCACATCCTCCCCACAACCACCTTTTTTGGGTCTAATCCCACCTTTTTTTTCTCTCAATTTCACACTCAACTATAAAGGGCCCTTCGTTCAAAATTATTGTCAAACAAGCAAGAAATGTTCGAATGGATTTTTCATTCCTTCAATCCCAGAATCAGATTCCCATTTCACAAAACTCACCGGAATATTCCTTAGAATCGTAGGACAATTTTCTTTTCGATCAAAATTTGCTTCTGTTTAACGTCAACGATTCCAAAGAAATGCTCCTGTTTGGTGTGCTAGCAGAGGGCGGCGACACCGTAAGGTGACTTCTTCTTATTTACAAAGTAGGCAAGACCTCGGTGATCACCTCTCTAACATTTTCAGATTCATCAATCATTCTATGGCCATGATCGAAATCTGAGGTTGCAATTTGATCTTCAGCTAATCTTTCTTCAAGGGATAATTGAGCATTTGATTATTTGAAAGAGTATTAATGACAGATAACTCAACATCACTACCTGTGTTCTGTCTCCTATCGTTTGCTTCATTTCAATGAATCCTCAATCGCAGATCAACACAGTTTTAGTTCTCATAAACACAACCCAAGCAGCAAATACAAAAAAATGCAATTGCGAATGAACTACCTAGACAAGCAACATCCAACAATGTCAATAAGCAAATTTAAATAGATAATATGGTCCTATACCAAATAAATGCATATTTTAGTTGAGGAAATACAGAGGTGTGAGACGGCGCTCGTAAAGGATATACGCTGCGGAGATTAGGGATTTAACTGGGAATGGAGTAAGGGTTTGAATCGAGCAGCGTTTTCGACGAGGGGTGCGGTGGCGACACTCAATTTTCCGGGGTAGAGTGAAGAAATCACTTCAAGAAATGAAGTATAGATTTGAAGAAAGGCGTTCTCCGGTGATTAAAGAATCAAAGGCAGAAAATTTGTTGGTTTTAGAGGATTTGGGTGTTGAATATTTGGAGGCACTTTTGAGTTCATCATCATCACCATCACCACAGTGCGCTCGAGTTTGGTGATTCATTTGTAAATTCTAAATTTCTTCTTTCTTTGGAGTGTGAAATTGAGGGAAGAGAAGGCGGGATTTTTCTTTTTAAAATTTTTTAATAATTTATTTGAAATTCGTTACATTTTTTTTTTTAAAAATGGGAGTGTAATTGTAATTGGTTCTTTACTTTTCTTTTCTTTTCCATTTGTTTTATTTAAATATAAGAGTATATTTGTCATTTTACAATTTTTTATTTAAAAATTGAATAAAAATGATGATTTTCACTATAAAATGTGTAAATAGAGGTGAAAATTTACAAGGTTGGGACATTTTATACAATGAACTTCAAGCGTGGGAATATTTTGTGTTAATAACCAGTGAGAACAAGTGAATATGTGAATAATACATATTTACTTCTAAACTTCTAGTTATGTAAAGGTACATACTTAAGAGTTGATTGATTTGTCGAGTCTACATATAAAATTAGGCTAAATAAATCAAAACCAATCTTAGTTATATAATCGTGTGAGTGACTAGTTTTGCAATGGGTTAGTTCTCGTTGTGATGTAGCAACTGAATAACGCACATTTCAAAGATTTACTGATTCACTAAGAATGTCGTGAATTTTAGGGAGTACCAACAAAACCCTAGTAGGACATTTTAAAAAACACAAATCAACCTATAATTAAGAAAAATAACAAAAATAAGCTTCACTTACAGGAAAGTGAAAAGGCGCTTGTTTGACTCGATGATTTGCTCAAAAATTTTGTCGTTGATGCTTTTATTTCCGTTGTTAGCTGCCTTTACTCCCGGAATTCATCCGTTGATAAAAAAAATTTCAGTATCATTATTTATGAAAATGTTAAATTTGATTTCTTGAATTTCATAGTTTATTGTGCTGTTTTTGTAGCGGTGAGGTGTAGTTTTTGGTGGTAGAACAGTTGAAGGATGCAAAATTAAGTGTAGTCATCATTTTTGTTTTTACATAATTTGTCTTACAGTTTTTATAGGGTTTTTTTTTTTCCATGAAGGTAGAAGCAACAATATTATCTGAAAGTATAAAATTGAGGCAGTACATTAAAACAATTAGGGTCCGTTTGATTACAAGTGTGGAAATTGGTGGAAAGAAGATGAATATTTAGAGAAAATAATTGTCTGAAACTTGTTTTCTAGGAAATTGTTAATTAAAGTGTGTTCGATTGGTATAATTTTATACCTGAAAAATTTTAAAATTTTGAATCTTTTTGTGTTTGTTTGACTTTGTTTTACGTGAAAATTGTCCATTAAATTGATAATTTTTTCCACAATTGATTATAAAATTTGTTTCCATTGCCAAAAAGTTTTTTAAAAAAAATTTATTTCCAAGAAAATCATTATTTCATCAAAGTTTAGTGTTCGTTTGACTTTGTTTTATATATAAATTGTTCATTAAAATGATTTTTTTTTGTTACAATTGATTATAAAATTTGTTCTAATTACCAAAAAAAAAAAATTTTTAAAAATTCAGCAGACCTGGAAACCATTTTCCCACCTAAATGTAAGGAAAATGGTTTCCTTAATTTGGTGGAATTGGTGCACGTTTGGGAGTGCGTGGAAATTGTTTTTCTTGACAAATTTTTCCATCAAACAACCATAAATCATGGAAAATGAAAATTCCATGAAAAACAAGGGCTATCAAACATAACATTTGAGAAATTTTGAAATGGACTCTATTGAGGTATGTGATTCAACATATTAGTTCATTTATCGTGTTCGACTTTGATCTTTTATATAATCTTCGTGTTAACGTGAGTTCTATATTATATTCTTGCTAATTTATATATTACCTACCAGAATTCTTGTCATATCCATGAAAAAATTTATAAATCTCAAATAAATTTAGAAATTGATTAATTAAGAGAGAAATCTCAAATTTAGTTTTTCACATTGATATTATAAATTTGCAATTTAATTCATATGTTTTATAGTTTCAGTATATGCATGGATAATGATAGATTTTGTTCCATATTGATTTATGTGTTAGTACAAATTTTCCCCGTTTTATCTCTGCAGATTTAGCCCCTCTTTGGTTGAGATTAAAATTAAAATTAAAAATTAATTTTAACTATATACGTTAGGGTATTCGTAACTTTTTAATCACAAATTTCTTCATTTTTTTATTTATTTATCAAAATCTACTAAAATTTAATTTAATCCCGGGATTAACTTACTAGTTTGTGTTGCCTTTTGGTTAATCTATCACATTTTAGGTAATGAGGTCCATATCATTGTGTACTTCCTTTTTACATGATCATTACGTGACTAATATACATCTATTCATTTTCACACGAAGTGTAAGTCAAATTTTATCAGGTTTTGATGTTCTTTTTTAATTTTTTAATAAAAATGTTTTTATCCGAAAAAGACACTTTAGTAAATTATGTTTCTTACGATCGTTCATTAGTTTCATTATATCAACTAAATTTCACTTTTAATCAAGTCTCTTGACTGTAAATCTCTTTTATCACTCGGTAATTTTTATTTTTGTGCAAAATGAATGAATAAAAAGGTGCACCCCCATTTAAAATTAAAATTTGGGTTAAAGTCGAACCTAGAATTTGCCACTGAGTATATGAAACAACGAAAACAGAACAGTATAGTCAAACTTTTTCCAAACAAAGCAATATAACTGACTACCTAGTATCTACACAAAAACATTAAGCCCCCGTCTAGTACAAATTAAAATCTGATTTTAATCTTCAGTCAAAGTCAACAATTAATTTTAACCACATATCTCATAGGACCCACAACTTTTTAACAACATATTCCATCAATTTTTATCAAAATCTACTGAAAATCTAATTTTAATCTACAACAAACATGGGCTAAATATCTCGCAGTATTGCTATAAAACCACATGTTTCAAACCAGTAAATTTAAAAATGTCAATTGCCAGTAATTTAGGAGGTAAAAACCCATAATAACATCACATTTTATCTACCAAATAACAACTGCTATGATTTTCCACAGCCATTCCACAATTATTGTTGTTCTAACTCAAATTGTAAGCCGTGAGTTCTCATAGAAAGTTTCCCACTTCAATAGTTTCACTGCCTTAATTTTCCTCAGTCAAAATCATAGACTCGACTAAAGCAACTCCATGTTAACAAAAGGAAATCCACCACAAGAGAAAGGAATTACAAGCCGGCGTTTCTAAGTAGCAAATAATTTGTTTATTGAAGTGTACACATTTAAGCCATACGTCCACGATGTAGAATTATACGATGCTTCTTCAGCCAATTCACTTGCTTTCAATATCATATATATCTGTTCTAAACATGTCTGTAAGGAAAAAGAACAAAAGAACCAACAAGCAATTACAAGGAAAAAACCTGCACGATGAACAGTTTCGAAGTGTTGTATCTAACATGCAGCATAATGTTCTATGATGGAACACAAGCAAAAGAGGTTAACAAATTGACTATTAAACAAAATAAAAGATTTCTTCAGGCATAAAATTGAAAAGGTGACAACGCATTGGTATATGTTGAACTCAATTCGACGTGAACTTTCAGTAAGAAAATTGCTAAATGGAATTTTCAAGTGCAGATCACTTGGAAATGTTTCAAAGGATTAGAAGAAAAGATGCAACCACACACACAAAAACCCACAAACTCGATATTTATGGTAGATAATGAAGATTCCTCCATTTATCAAAAGTACGTGGATAGAAAACATTTTGCAGACCCTCATAATTTGCGAAATATCGCATGCAAGTGCAACATTTTCCAACAGAAAAACTATTTAGTAGAGGGGAAGGAAGAAAATTGCCGAATAAACATGTAGTTAGCAGAAAGTCATCTACCTCTCCATGTAGACAATGATTTTGCTATAAGAAGAAATATAACGCTATTTGTACATTGATGATTAAGCCCTTGTTTAATCCCTATTATTTTCAAAATACATTTTTCCCTCTCTTCTTTTCAACTACAAATTCTTCTATAAAATAATATTACACACAAACCCAAAACTTTTTCCTTATTTCTTGACCACACATTCTCCATCAATCTACTATTCTAAAATGCATTCTTAGCCAAAAATGGGGTTCAAACATGCACTAAATTTCATGTTCCTTTCCATCTACGTCTCCATGGAGACATTGATTTTGCTATCAGAAGAAATGTCACTACTTAAAACACTGACAATTACTTTTCATTTTCTTTTTACTATGCTTCTTCCTCATGTAGTTAATGCTGACAATGGTACCACTTTCAGAATACTCCTAAACACCACAATTTCATCAAAAGTTTGAAATTACTTGAGGGCGTCATCCAGTTAGATACCATATAATAGATAACATCATGAAAACCATTGTGGTAAATTGTGAACCAAATGCACATACACATATCCTTGAATTCCACAAGATGAATACTTCCAAGTATACAATAACCAATTTGGGAAATTAACAAGAACAGGAAAATTCCAGACAGATTTTGGATGATATCAAAATTCGTTGTGAAATCTGTACAGAGACCTAGGGTGTTTGGGACAAGAAAATCAATGAACACTCCTAAAACATTTAATTAATAATCATTTGATCCATACCTAAGTCCATGTCAAAAATTCTTTTAAATAATCAAAACACAAAGAATGTGATAATAGTTGCACTTAAGCGATGAAAGCCCTAGAGCCCACAGCTTAAATAAAACACATCAGTCAGCAGTTATGAGCTAGTTACATAACATATACTTCCCCCTTCCAACATATGCAGTAAGCAAATAAGTCCACAAATATTACAAAATGTCCATAACAAGCAACTCATCCAAGCACTTAAAAAGCTAGAGGTAAAACAAGCTGAAAATACTGTTACATAGGGAGTTCACCAGAGAGTGTAGTGTCAAGCAAAAGAATTGCCACAAAAGCATTCTCAATAAAATACATCCCTATTCAGTAAGAAAATCTCCCGGCATCCTTAAAATCATCAGGATTATCATCCGAAAAGATCAAGTTAGGAGCACGAAGTGGTAGAAGAAAGAACTTTAGGGATGAGCTAATAGAGGATATGAATAATATAAGTACAAGATAAACGATTTGGAACAGGTCATAGTACAGATTCATTGTTTCCGAGTAAGCTCAACCTTATAAACAAGGTCATATAATATTATCACCATCTTGCATCATATTATAAAGCCATATTCCACTAAAAGGTCAGCTTTGTGACACAACAGCAGTTGACTGGCCAGATGACCTATAGGCTATGAAAGCCCAAGAAACAATGTGGATCACATTTCATCGAATAAAGCATTTGTGAATGAAGCCAATGTGTCCAAGGTGAATGATAATGATGGAGATAGAGTTACAGTTTAGATAGAAGTTTAAAATATAGTCCAATTCTAATTATGAATGTTTAGATTACATTTAGTTATTTTGATAAAGTTTTAGTTTATTAGAAGTTCTATTAGTTTTAGCTTATTTTGCTCTAAAAATAAAAGGCTTATACATTGTAATTCACAACCTGAACATATGAATAAAAATCGATTTCTTTCGCCCTCAATTCTTCTCTTCTTTTCACCCATGGACGGATTTAGGGGATGCACCCCAGTCCAGTCCAGTCCCCAGCCTGTTAATTTTTTTTAGTGTATTTTTTTTTTCTTTTTTTAATAAAAAAAAATTTTTGTGTAAATTTTTTTTCTACATATTAGTCCGACTTGTAGTCCGATTCTGGATCCGTCTCTGTTTGCATCCCTTTCTTTGCTAAATTGTCAATTATTTGTTGTCAAATATACACTACTGCATCAGATAAACCCTTTGTAAAAATTAGTTAAGATTTTGAAAGTAGCAAAACAAATTTATTTGCTGATATTAAGGTTTACAAGTGAACAATACTTTAGTCTTCTCAACTATGGTGGCTATAAGGGTTGTATCAATAGTCCACGGGTCCTGTTTTTACCTTTACTTAATGTTTAGTGGTCAAAGATTCTTCAGCATGGGTCTTTTACAGTGATTGAAGTTTCTTAGGTTCAATAAATAATAAGGAATGAAAACTTGAGGAAAATCTAATACATATAATTACTGCAGGTTGGATGAAAGTTTATGTAATACGGAGATATCTATGAGATTAACAAGGCAAGTTCTAACAATGGTTATAGATCATCTATGCTTTATAAGAAAAATGTTGGGACAAAGGACAAAATTTTCATAAGATTAATGTAGTATAAATGAAGATGTTCTAATGAATGTGTAATTGTGATGGAATAGACAAAAAAAGAAATAAGAACATAAACCAATAAGCGGAGGTGATGCCAATTCAAAGTAAATTAGGGATGAGCGGCACAAGTGGTTGGAGAATGTACTGCATCAGTCTCAATAACCTCTAATTCGTAAGTGTACACCGTCTCAGTAGAATAGGTCAAGAGAACAACAAAATGCAGAGCAAAATTTACATGGTGGTACAGTTGCATCATGCTTTTATCTTCGCTAAGGTTCTGAATTTCTTTCTCAAAAAATGTTGCACGGCAATTGTCCTCCCAATATTAATAAATGAAATACACAGTAAAAGCCCTTTTCTTCCTAATTTCCATAACCAATCAGAATAATCCAATTTCCTATATATCAATACTCTTACCATCCATTTAGCAGTTTTTTCTCTTTCCTTTCTATACATTCTAACCGATACCTTTATCAGCAGTTCTACACATATTTAGACCTTTCTAGCCTGATACATACTCTTCCATTTTAACCACATCGAATCCCCAACATAGATATCACATCTCAGCTACATATGCACAGATTACTTACACATACAAGTCCTAACTCCTATATCAGATATGTGTCAGAGCCAAAACAACCCTTCTTTTACCTCTACTTATTCTATAATCTTCAATCATTATTAATACAGAAATTCATTTGAGCTTCAGGCTTTTAGGAAAAACCAATATGATGGCACTAAAGGAAAAAAGTTGCTTATATAGAGAATGGAGAGAAGTTACTAAATAGAGGAATTCCGTGTTTGATAATTACAATGGATCAAGATGGTATCCTAGCATCTAGTTGTAACTAAGAAGGTAGATTAGACAATAAGCAACCTCCCCTGCAACCAAAAAGTCTACTTTGCAATAGACTTTTCAGAAAAGCAGTTGATCTAGAATCTATCCACATTCCCCATCTATTTTTGCTCCATCAAATCAAATTCAAGTCACACCAATTAAGACCCCAAATTTTATCTCTACATTTTGTTACAGGCATTCAAATATGGCTGATTTTGATCCTACAATTGTTGAAGAATCCTAAACACTGTTCGGAGAATCCAGATGAAAAAACAAGGGGGCACGCATGATGCACAATGATCTTGATAAATGAGAAATTGTTAAAAAATCCTAAACGCTTTGAGGTGTTGAAAAAACAAGGGCACGCATGATGCAAGACGAAATGAGATGCATTTGCAACTGAGTAATACATATTTGCAGTAAAACAAAGGAAATAAACCAGGCAGAAACATAAAAGCATTAAATATTAAAACCACAAACGTATTGAAGCGAAAAAAGGATACACCAAGTATAAACCATGAGCGAAGGCACCAGCCAAAACCCCAGTAAATAATCGATCCCTCAAAACCGGCCTGTGCCGGAGCGTAAGCCGAACTGTTAGGAAAATACAGTATAAATTCAAAACGAATGTATAGCATAGTAACAATTAAAATTACAATAAAAATATATAAAGAGAGAAAAGAAAATCTTACTAAGAGGAAGAACAGGGGCATAGATTAGAGGAACCAAGAATTTGATTTGGGCCCCTTTGTTTTGCTTCCTTACAACGTTCCTTCGATAAGAATCTCAGCCATTCAATATAATTCAATTCAATAATGAAACTAAGATTTAGAGAGACCTTTTGAAAGCACTTACTGTTTGGATGGATCAGACAGCGACGCCATAGCAATCTTCGGCGAAGGCGAAAGCAGCAAAAAGAATAATGTTAGTCTTATCGGATTACAATTTCAGTTTAGCTAGGATTAATATGAAATTAAATAAAATGTGAAATTAAATAAATTCATTAAACTTATTATCTAATGTATTTAAAATTGGGATTGTAAACTCAATGAAATTATAAGCTTGTTTGTATCTCATTATTGGAAGAAGAATGGAGTTTTGAATAATATTTGTTGGAGAATGTGTTATTCAAGTTTAAAATAATTTTATTAGTTTGTGTATAGAATATTTTATTGGATGAATGTGTGGTAGAGAATTTTACTGTAGTAAAGAGAGTTTTAGATTAATGGTAGACAAATAGAGGCTATATAACATAAGTCTTGTTAGAGAGTTTTAGATTAATGGTAGACAAATAGAGGCTATATAACATAAGTCTTGTTAGAGAGTTTTGCTACGCCGTTCCTCTAGAATAATCAATTGTTAAATTCCGAGGAAAATTAAGAAACGCCAAAAAAAATTTTAAATATGAAAATACTGTAAAGTAAATATGCCCCATTTGATTTGACTAAGCTAAGCCCCACTTGGTAGTTATCATTTTTTATAAAATGTTTTACATAGTAAATTTTTGAAGAATTCACGATTAAAAAGTATAAAAAATTTGGATTTGCGTACACCATCAAACATGGGCTAAATATATTAACACTACAATGTTAATAACTAAACTATACTTTCATTGCATAAAATATTCATAACCTTTATTTATTATAACAATTACGTCCCAAACTTTTTTTTCATTACATTCTTATTCTCAAATTAATATAAATTGTTCTTGATTATGGTTAATTTCCATTATTTTTTTTAAGATAGAGTAAAAAAATTCATTTATCCATTGTATTTTTAGATAAACAAAACAAATAAAAATGTAAAAATGCAATTAAATATTTGACCATCATTTTAAAACACGTTAACAATATTTTTTGGATAAATATCATAATTAAGAACAAAATTTTATGATCAATAAAATGTTAAAAATAAGAATGTGATGAAAAAAATAGTTAAGAATATAAGGGCGACAATGCATAAAGATTAATAATCTTTAATGTAATTAATATGTGATATATTTATTTTAAAAAAATGTGGCGTGAATATAACAACCCTTTGACTAAAAACCAAAATTTTAATATATATTGATAAAACGTATAATTAAAAAATTTATAAAAATTGTAGATTCTACAAAATTTGTAATTAAAAATGAGTTTCAATAAAATTTAGAACAAACATGTTTAAAGTGGATGCCATCCTAAAGTAAAGAGATTTCATTATCAAAAAAGTTGGTGAAACTTAGGACATGTATACAATGCAATTTACCTTGTTTTCTTTAAAAATTTGAACTTGTACTCGTACTTTTAGTTTTGACTTCCTCTTTCACCTTCTTCTCCATCTAGCCAATTGTTTTCTTCACATGACTCTATGGCGTTTTTCTATTTTTCAGTTAAGATTTTTATTTTATATTCTAAATAGGCTAAACAGCACAAAACCCACTACCTATTGAGTAAACTGTCGAAAACCTCCTACATTTCGGAAATAGCAAAATAGTTCATTGTTGAAATGTTTAGTGCAGAATATTCCCTACCGTCCATTTTTCTCAAGAAACAAAAAAAAATATGAAATGATAAATATACCCTCCCAAAATTAAATAAACAAAAAGGAAAGAAGAAAAAATAAAAAACTAATTACAATCACAATCCCAAAATGTTTTTAAAAAGTACAAACGAGCACAAATAAGTTTAGGATTATTTATTTTGCAACGGACGTGCCTAAGTACTTTGATTAAATCAGTTCAATATGATCAGGAATATTCAATTTAGTAGTTCCAAGTTGCTTGGCAATCAGTTTTCAAGTTTCTAAAATGGAAAAGCTCGGGTTTTGTTATTAGCATCGAGCCTCCTAAAGGTCGAGTTTATACTTGACGGCTAAAAAATATTATTGAAGCTCGGGTTTCATCATTAACATCGACTCTCTTAGAGGTCGACTAGGCATTGGGGCTTGGGCGCTTGTCAACTGCTTCCTCATCCTCGACCTCATTGATATCATCTATGGTCTCCTCGGATCTAGACAGTTCGAGGTCGTCAGCAACCTCAGAAATGGGTTGTAAATCTTTTGGGTATGTTAGAGGGCTTGGCTCTAAGGTACACACTAGCTTGCTTGAAGGTCTATATGAAACCTAAGATGGTGTCCTCAGGTTTGTTCCTCGAGCATACATGAAGTTGGATAAAACTACACCCCCTCAAGTAAAACCTTGACCTACAACATTTAACCTATTTAGGACTCTACTTGTAAGGTCTCGAAATTTATATTTTTAAGTTGGTTGATGTAACTCATTTAAGAAACAATCTATGGAGACTCGGCCCATTAAAGGTTATAAAAGCCCAAAAATTAAGACATTAAGTTTAAGTATATTTGATTACAAAAATTTAATTTATAATTGGGTTGCCATAATGGTCATATATATGGTATTTCACATAGGCAACCCAGGTTTAAAACACCATGTAGATTTTTTTTATAAAATATTTTTATAAAATTATTTTGAGTTAAAAACTCCCCATTTTTCACATTAAGAACAATTATATCAAGTTAATTGGATGGAATAATTGTTTTATTAGTGAAATTCATATAGATAGGTTTCAAATCATATGAATAGTTCATTTTCCTCTATTTTACATTATGAAAATGTTTTATAAAACTTTTATTAGAATTATTTTTTTATTGGTTTAAAACTCTTTAAATTCCTAGTTAAAGACTAAATTTACAAGGTTAATGATAATATACTTTCCCATTTAGTTTTTTTACTAAAAAGGGAGGTTACAAGAAAAAGAAAGTCACTTCTTCACTACACCTCCCCTCAAATCCGATTTTGCTTTTATTTTCTCTCAAAAATTCTTTTATGTTAGGTTTAAAGGAATAGCAAGCAAAGGTATGAAGGAGAAATTCTTTTACACATTTTGTTCCTCAATATTTTAAGAAAATCAAGGTAGGTGGCGTTAAGTATTTACCATTTTTGTTCATTACGTATATATGCATGCTTGTGATGTGTGTTAGAATTATTGAAGTTATGAACAAAGAAGTTTATGTATGTCCATAACAGGTTTCTACAACCCCAAGTAAATTTTCAAAATCATGAATTTGTTGGTATTCATCTACGTGAAATGTTAAACTCTTTCATATCACTATGTTTATATGTTTACAACCAAAATGTTGTGCCATGTGATATTAGTCCTACTAATCTTAAGGCTCACACCTTCTATGTTGACAAAATTTTCAAATTAAATGATGATAGAGGAAGTGGGATTTACATGGATTGCGGAGGATCCGAAGGGAGAAAGGTGCTTCATTTGTGTAATTAGTCACATTTGAAGAGTTTTTGGTTCTTACTAGTTATGCAACTTACGTTCAATATTTAAAAGATGTTAATTTATCTTTCTTTAAGATTTCCTAGTACTTTCTTTTAATGTGAACATTTAAATTGTTATTTGGTTTAAGTATGCATATAATTAAAGCTGCTAAAAAAAGTTAAAATTAAACGTTAGACTTGTAAACAAAAATTTTCAACCTACTGTCTGAACTTCGTCACATGACCCTGGACAGAATTCTTTGAATTTTTCAACATAACTAGTGGGCTTGAAAGCTCTATGAGTCCTCTGTCTGATGGCTTTGGAATCAAGTCAATTGAAGGTTGGTAGGATAAGTTATGCCATTTTTCCGTGTGCTATGTTCAGTGTACCCGAGAACAGTTTTTTTCATATGTTTGAGTGTCTATTGGAATGCCTAAATGATCTTAGAAAATTCTGAAATTTTACTACGTTGTACTTGAATGAGTTTAGAAAATGCCAATTTTTTTTTATAAAATTATGAATCCCATAAATAGTCCAACTAAGCTTGATTGTTGGGTAGCATGTTGCTGAATTTAACTCCATTAATGCATGCTAACATTCATTTTAACCCTTCGTTTTAATTTCGTTATTTAACAAATCGAAGTTATCTACTTATATAATTTGTTTTAAATAAATTTTAAAACTTTTAATAGAATGAAATGGTAACTACAAAGTTAAAAGAAAATATAAATTTAACCCAAATTTTTGAAAGAAAAAAAATGTTTTTTTTTTTTGTACTAATTTAAAATTCGAAGATTTAGGTCGTTATAGTTTGGCATCAGGCCCAAGTTTTAAAAAAAAATGATTATGTAGACATTATTGATGTATAAAAGAAATCTTATTTATGTACTTACATGTGTAGATGTAATTTAAATAAAAACATGAAGTACTAGTATGTTATATGTTAAAAGCTCTAAATAAATATGTTCAAAACAAATTTTCTTATGTGTTTAAGAAAAAGTATTAAAAGTTTGGAAATAAAAATGATATTGGATAAGGATTTGAATTATCCTCAGTACTTCGCATCCATCAATCACCCACATCCTCAACTCAGATATGAACATTTTATTAAACATTTTCATGGATTTCCAAAGTTACGTTTTCATGAATTTTATTGTTGGTTATGGAAAAAATATGTATTGGGCTGTGATAACTATGGGTGATAGATGGCTAGAAGAAACCAATCGACTAGAAGAAGAAGCAATCTAGTCAGTGCCTTAGAAATGGCGACTAGGGAGTATTTGGATTTTGACATTGATAATTCTCTAAATTTAGAGGATCATGTGCAAAGTATTCATGAGCGTTGGGTGACAACTAAGAATACATGCTATCAAATTTGTGATCGACAAGCCATTCGACATCGCTTGGATACATTAGCACCTCGCGAAGAGCTTATCAACAAGCTCTTATTAAAAGAAATGGGATCAATAATTCCATCGGGAAATCATGACATAGAATATGTAGATTTTTGCAAAGCACTTATAGAGTATTGGGAAACCTACCTCGGAGAAGTAATCTTACATTTCAGTTCAAATTCAGGAGTGATGACAGATGATGAGGTAACTCAACCATTGGGGATTGATAAGATAAATCAACCAGTGGGGATCATAGCCGAAGCGGTAGAAAAGGACCCCGAAGATGACCCGGATGAAGATTGAGAGGGGATGTAGAAGGCATATAGATAGGTAAATAAAATAAATAAATAAGAATAATATCAATTGTTTTTCTTTGTAGTTTCAATTAAGTTCAAGTGACATGTTAACTTTCTTAAGTTAAGTTTGGGGGTTTTAAGCTGTAAATAGAGTTATGCACTTTACTTTTAAATTTTTGTTCTTGAATTGGTGGCAAGCATGTCTAATGGATGACAATTTATTTCTTGTTTAAAGGAAATGAAGCAACCAAACCAAAATAGTTTGATAAGAGATTTGTTGCAAACGGTGCATGAGCTTGGAAGGCAAGCCCACAAGCGAACCATGTAGCTACCCCGACTAAAGCTTCGATTGTGAAACTTTCAAAAGGTATAAACCACCTTCTTTCAACGGTGAAGTGATCCATTAGCTGCAGAGGAATAGCTGCGAAAGTTGGGACAAATTTTTCGACTTAAATATGCCAATGATGCACAAAAAGTACAGTGCGTGAAGTATATGTTCACGGGAACAACAAGTCATTGGTGGGAGTTAATGTCCTGAACTAGGACCGAGGCTCAACAAGGGGCTTTGACTTGGAATCAGTTCAAAGAAAAAGTTACTGAGAAATTCTTTCCCCAAGCATTAAGGGACTTCAAGAAAATATAATTCTTACAGCTAAAATAAGGAAGCTTGACTTTGATTGATTATTAGAGGAAGTTTGACCACCTAACTAGGTATGCTCCACATTTGGTGGATACTAAAGCTAGGAAAATAAAGAGATTTCAGTAAGGGCTCCATCAATACATTAGCATGATCCTTAAGTCTTACCGTTTTACTACATATAGCAAAATGTTGGAACAAGCTCATGCTATCTAGTATCAAAGGGCTAGTACTAAAAAATATGGAATAAAGACAAGTGCAGGCCACATTGTCAAGGCAGCCAACAAAATAAGTTTGTGGCTGGTAAAAGGAAGTGGAACAACCAGGATAAGGGAAATGGAAAATGGTAAAATAAAAAAGTAAACAGTGGAGCTGATGCGAGCAAGGGTGGGGACAATCCCATTCTACCTTATCCTAAATGTGGCAAACAACACAAATGAGAGTGTTTGATGGGGAAAAAATATTTGTTTTCAGTGTGGTAAGTCATGCCACATGGCTCGAAATTGCACAGAGTTTGTTCATAAGAAGAATGAGGAGCAGGATAAAAATAACAAAAGGAAAGCTCGAGTCTTTGCTATGACTGAGCAAAAGGTAGAGA
The DNA here is from genome assembly GCA_903798345.1 of Fraxinus anomala. Classification (NCBI taxonomy): domain Eukaryota; kingdom Viridiplantae; phylum Streptophyta; class Magnoliopsida; order Lamiales; family Oleaceae; genus Fraxinus; species Fraxinus anomala. The sequence goes on along the minus strand of CAIGRN010184333.1, from coordinate 6,370 downwards.
AGAACCCCAATGTTATAACATGTATTATTTTGATAGCTGATTTTTCTGCTTATACGTTATTTGACTCCGAGGCAATGTATTCTTTTGTTTGATCGTCTTTCGTAGCTAAATTTAGTATTGCATGTGATAAGTCTGATAGCATACTAGAAGTTAGCATTCCTTCAGGAATGGTGCTAAATATTGATAAGAGAGCCAAGTCGTTCAAATGGAACTTGAAGGAAGAGCATTTGAGGCAAATCTATTCATAATAGATATGAAAGACTTTGACATAATTTTAGGCATGGATTGGTTAGGTTGTAATAATGTCACCATTCGATGCTGAGAGAATGAAGTGTCTTTTAAAACTCCAAGAAAAGAAGAATTCTTCTTCTTTGGATTAAAGACCAAACCTAAACCACAAGCAATCTCAACGTTAAAAACTAAAAAAAATATTGGAGAAAGAAACGTTTCAGGAGTTTCTAGTAAATATTTTGGAACTCAGCATCAAGAATATAAGATGAGTGAAGTACCAATAGTGTAAGAATTTGAAGGTGTATTTCCAGAAAATCTTCCGGTATACCACCAGATAGGCAAATCGAGTTTGTGATAGACTTGGTTCCTGGAGCTGCACTAGTATCCAAAGCACAAGATCAAATGGCACCAAAAGAGTTAGAAGAATTAAAAGTCCAAATTCAAGAATTGTTAGATAATAGGTTTATTTGACCTGGTGTTTCTCCATGGGGAGCACCGATGTTGTTTGTTAAAAAAAAGGACAGTACCATGAGAATGTACATAGACTACCGTGAACTGAATAAACTCACTATTAAGAACAAGTATCATCTGACAAGAATAGAAGATTTATTTGACCAGTTGAAATGAGCGAGAGTGTTCTCTAAAGTTGATTTACGACCAAGGTATCATCAATTAAAGATTAAGTCAAATGATATACAAAAGTCAGTTTTTCAGACTCAGTATGGCCACTATGATTTTATTGTGATGCCTTTTGATCTTACCAACGCTCCAGCGGTGTTTATGGATTTGATAAATAGGGTGTTTCATAAATGTTTGGATCGATTTGTCATAGTATTTATTGATGCTATTTTGATATACTTGCAAGACAAATATCAACATAAAGAACATCTTTGAATGATGTTAGAAACTCTAAGAAAGGAAAAGTTGTATGCTAGTTCAAGAAGTGCGAAATTTAACTCGATCGAATAGGGTTTCTTGGTCACATAGTTACTAGTCATGGGATTGAAGTTAACCTACCAGTTAATACGGGCGACGTTCAAAGTTTTTTAGCTTTAGCTGGCTATTATCGGAGATTTATTGAGAGCTTCTCTAAGATAGCTGAACCAATGACTCAGTTAACTCGAAAGGGAGTAAAATTTTATTGGTCGAATAACTGTGAGCAGAGCTTCCCAGAGTTGAAGCGTCGATTGGTCACAGCACCAGTGTTAACAATTCCGGAAGGATCAAAGGATTTTATGATCTACAGTGATATGTCTAAGCAAGCCGTAGGGTGTGTCGTAATGTAGCATGGACAGGCAGTTGGTTATGCTTCAAGGCAATTAAAACAATATGAGCAAAATTACCCGACAAATGATCATGAACTTGTAGCAGTGGTTTATGCATTGAAGTTATAGCGGCACTATCTGTATGAAAGCAAGTGTGAGATTTATACAAATCATAAGAATCTCAAATATATTTTTTTCACTCAAAAGGAATTAAATATAAGACAAAGAAGATGGTTAGAGCTGATAAAGGACTACGACTGCACTATACTTTACCATCCTGGTAAAGCTAATGTGGTTGCAAATGCCTTAAGCAGGAAATCAGGAGGTCAGTTAGCATTTTTGTTGTCAAATGAAGATCAGTTGGTTAAAGAGTTCGAGAAAAAGAAAATTGAGGTTGTTGTTTATGTGAATCAAATTACAACTCAGAAAACGACTCTGATGATTCGACCAAATCTTAAAGATCGAATTATTGAAGCGCAAGATAATGATCAATTTCTCCAGAAAATTAGAAGTGAGGTTGGATTAGATAAAATGAAGGATTTTGAGGTGTCATCAGATAAGGCATTAAAGTTCAAAGAAAGGCTTTGTGTGCCTAAGGACGAGGAATTGAGAAAGGAAACCTAGAAGAAGCACACTCCACCCCGTACACCACTTATCCCGGTGGTACAAAGATATATCGAGACCATTGAGATATATTTTGGTGGAGGAACGTGAAAATAAGTATTGGAGTTTTTGTCAGTAAATGCATGGTTTGTCAACAAATGAAAGCGGAACATCAAAGGCTTTCACGATTATTAAATCCTCTAGAAATACCAGAATGCAAATGGGAACATATTTCGATGGAATTTGTAGTCCGTTTTCCAAAGTTGGTGAAGGAAAATGTACCATTTAGGTAATTGTTGATCGATTTACGAAGACATCTCACTTTCTGCTAGTGAAAATAACGTTTAATATGGATCAATTGGCACATCAATATATTAGAAAGATAGTCAGATTGCATGGAGTCCCAGTATCCATTATTTTAGATAGAGACCCGAGGTTTTCCTATAAGTTTTAGAAAAGCTTACATGAAGTATTGGGAACGAAATTAAATTTAGCGTAGCTTACCATCTCCAATCAGATGGTCAATCCGAAAGAACTATTAAGATATTGTAAGATATGTTGTGTACTTGTGTATTAGACGTAGGATGAAGTTGGAGTCATTCTTGCCTTTGGTAAAATTCACCTATAACAACAGTTTCCAGTCTTCCATTGGTATAGCACCATACTAGGCTTTCTATGGCAGAAAATGCAGATCACCGATTCATTGGGATGAAATTGGCAAAAAGAGAATTTTAGGTACAACAATCATCGAGCGAATAGTTCGACAGTCTATAAGATAAGTAATCACATAAAAGCATCTCTAGATCAACAAAAGAGTTATACATATAATAAAAAAAGGGACCTAAATTAGAGGAAAGGTCTTCTTGAAAGTGGCACCTATGAAGGGTGCACTAAGGTTTGGTGAGAAAGGCAAGCTAAGACCGCGTTATATAGGACATTTCGAAATTCTTGACAAGGTTAGTAACGTAGCGTATCGATTAGCTCTACCACCCGAACTTTCTATTCGTACATGATGTATTTCACTTGTCTATGATAAGAATATATGTACACGATCCAAGTAATGTGGAGAATTATCAAATATTAGATGTTCGGAAAGACCTATCTTATGAAGAAGTTCCAATTGCTATTTTGGACAGAAAGGCACAGAAATTAAAGACTGAAGAAATCCCATTGGTCAAGGTTCAGTGCGACATCACGGGATATATGAAGTTACTTGGGAAATAGAAGCAGAAATTAAAGCCAAGTATCCATCATTGTTTGTTTAATTTAAGATAATTTCAAGGACGATTTTTTTTTTTTTAAGTGCGAGGATGTAAGGTCCTAAAATTTATATTTTTAAATTGGCTGATGTGGCACATTCAAGGTTATGAAAGCCCAAGCCATAAGTTATTTAAAAACCCAAAAATTTAAGACATTAAGTTTAAGTAAATTTGAATACAAAGATTTAATGAATAATTAGATTGCCATAATGGTCATTTGCATGATATTTTACATAGGCAACCCATATTCGAATCACCATGCAGATGTTTTTATAACATTATTTTGAGTTAAAAACTCTTTATTTTACACATTAAGAACAATTATATCAAGTTAATTGGATGAAATAATTGTTTTATTAGTAGCATTCATAGAGATAGGTTACAAATCATATGAATAGTTCATTTTCCTCTATTTTCATTATGTAAATGTTTTATAAAATTTTTATTAGAATTATTTTTATATAGGCTTAAAACTCTTTAAATTCCTAATTATAGACTCAATTTAATAAGGTTAATGATAATATAATTCTCTCATTTAGTTTTTCACTAAAAATGGAGGTTACAAGAAGAGGAAAGTCGCTTTTCAATACACATCTCCTCAAATCCGAATTTGCTTTTATTTTCTCTCAAAACTATCTTTTACGTGAAGTTAAGTTTAAAGGAATTGCAAGTGTGAAGGAGAAAGGCTTTTTACACATTTTGTTCCTTTATATTTCAAGAAAATCAAGGTAGATGGTAATAAGTATTTACTATTTTTGTTCATTATATATATATATATATATATATATATATATGCTTGTGATGTGTGATGGAATATCTGAAGCTATGAACAAAGAAATTTATGTATGGCCATAATCGATTTCTACGAACCCAAGGAATTCTTCAGAATCATGAATTTTCTGGTATTCATTTTAGTGAAACGTTAAATTATTTCCTATCACTTTCTATATATGTATATATGGTTATGGCACCATGTGATATTAGTTGTAATGCCCCAAAAATTTTAGAATAGAATTTAATTATTTTACATGCTATATTTTTATTATTTTGAAAAGTTGGGGAATTAAAGTGATATATGTATTAACTTCATATTTTGAGCTAAATATTTTGATATTGTTAAAGCAACGAAAAGTATATCGATATGGGGCTCATTGGATAGCTTGTAATCAATTAGAAGTATTCAACTCGAGAAAAAATTGTTTTGGATAAGAACACATTAAGTTAGACCCAATTGAAAGAAAATAAGGATACATAAAATTTTGAATAATTTATAACCCAAATCAATTTCTCCCTCGTGGGCACTTGTGTGTGTGAAATGATAAAGTTGCTTTTGATAATGATAATTTTTTTTGTGATTGGATAAAGTTTAAAAGTAANATAAAATTTTGAATAATTTATAACCCAAATCAATTTCTCCCTCGTGGCCACTTGTGTGTGTGAAATGATAAAGTTGCTTTTGATAATGATAATTTTTTTTTGTGATTGGATAAAGTTTAAAAGTAATCATAATTCTATTATTTGAAATCAATTCTTATCCAAATTCGTTATATACATCGTTTTAAATTCTAGTTGTCTCAAACTCAATTGAGAATTTCAACTATAAAGAATTCTCATTATTTCACCACAGAAACTAAAGAAAGCCACATAGAGAGAGTGGTAGATGAAAAAGTATAGAAAAATAGAAGATATTTTACGTGCAAGATTTTATTCTTTTCAACCTTCCAAAATCAAGATAAGATACTTTTGTGCAAATAGTTTGTTTCCTTATACTTTTATATTCAATAATTTATAAATGAATTTCGGTGGATCTTTGGGTTCTTTATTAAAAGATATGAGATTCTACAAGAATTTAAGATGATCTAAAATGGGTGTATCGCTTGGTCATCGCTATACTCCATAAGAGAAGAGTGGTATAAAGTGTTTATTTTATTGTTATATAAATGTGTATAGAAACTGCACGTATCTTATTGGGTATTTTTAATTACTCAGTCTTAAAAAATTTTACAGGTTAGTTTGAGTCTACTAGAATAGTGGCGAGATGGTGATGCGGACTACCAGATGAATTGAAGAAATAAAAACATTAAGTTTTTTTTCCTTTAATTTAGTAGTTAGTTTAATTTGTTCAAAGACATGTTATTTAATTAGTGATCATGTTATTTTCTTAAAGATACAATATTTTATGATTAGTTTAAATTTATGGATATTCCAGCTACTTTTCTTAAAGGGAATATTATTTTATCGTTATGCTTTAAATACAAAGAAAAGTGAATTTTTGGTAACACTTCAGTGCTTATGAAAATTGGGGTGTTACAGTTTGGTATCAGAGTAAATGCTCCTCCTTCCTGTAGATTAAAAAAAAGATTTACTTACATTATCCACGTGAATAGTGTCGATATTGTTCATGTAAACAGTGCCGAACAGTGCGCGTCACTGTTCACATGAACAATGACCGCACTGTTTTAAAAAAATATGGATTTCTTTTCTTTTAAATGATTGGTATTAATGATGTTTTAAAATTTACCAATTAGAAAATTCATATTTTAAGAAATCTCAAATTTTATTTAGCTCATGTTGACACACATTCTTTTAAAACTCATTTTCAACTACACATTATTCAATAAAATGATATTTTTCATCACATCAATAACTTTTCCTTATTTTTTTAGAAAATTCATATTTTAAGAAATCTTAAGTTTTATTTATTGTTTGAATTTTCTTGATTTGAGTATTCGCAAGATTGAAAGACTTTCTCAAAAAGACATAAACTATCTAAGAAGAGCTTGAGATTTAAGCAGTTTGCTTGTGATCTCCATTCTCATTTGGAAGCCTTTTGATTGCGCATTATTCAAATTAATAAGACGAAAAACGATATTTCAAAACATTCCAAAATTAAAAATATTCTATTTTTTAGAAACTTTCATTTCGAGAAAAGCCTATTTTAGAAAATTTCTGAAAGAAAAAAGGGGGTAATTTTCATAAACTTTAGAAGTTTAAAGATAATGTAAAATTTTT
>CAIGRN010184324.1:0-26011 GCA_903798345.1 Fraxinus anomala | reverse complement strand
TTCCTGTTTCTGCATTAGTTTCTAATGCTGCCATTAATCCTGGCATGCAACCAAATGGCTGAAGAGAGTCGATGTCGTTCGCTTGCACTAATATTGCTAGACATTCCTGGTTTATTCTGAACATGGGTTCTTCTGCTGGATTTCCATAGTTGAGCATCGCCATGGGCAAGAAAAAGATTTGTTCCTGAAAAGTGTCCCTAAAAAAAAAAAAAAAAGGTTGTGGGTGGGGAGTGGGGATAAAATGTATGATAAACAGTTGGGAATAATAGTTAGCTAGAGAGAAGGTTTAGTTGCAATCAAGAAGTCATATGGTTTATCTTAGTATTGTTTTGTTTGAATGCCTTGAAGAAATGAGAGATTAATATACAGACAAATGAAGTGAGAATCTTGAAGAAATGAACGCGAAAAGTTAGGAAGTTCAATGGTATTTTCTAAGAATAATAATGCTATTCAGATATCATTTACAACGGTCTAGGAATTTTCAGTTTATTGTTAAATGAATTATTTGTTCTGATTCATTTTATGCTTTGTTTTTATTGGGTTGAATAATGTGGTATCATCAACGTTTGTTGGTTCATCTTAAAAATTTGACATTGTTAAGATTAGGAGTTTACTTTTTGAAATTCGTACGCTTATTTGATTCTTAGTCATGTTGAATTGTTCATTCGAGCCACTGTTTAAATTTTAATTTAAGTCAAAGTCAACAATTTATCTCATCTTCTTCAATTTTTTAACCATATATTTCATCAATTTCTGAATTTCCTCGGAGAAATTACTCAGCTTTTTCATCAATTAGCCACAAAAGTCTTGGTTGCTAGAAAGTTTTAATTTAATTTCTAGCAAATAGAGATTAAATGTCTAATTATATTTTTCTCTCTCATTGCTGAATTGTATACTATACAACAAAATTTTCAACCTAAAAAGACTTAGATAATTTGTATGTCATTGACAATAACATCTCAATGCCTAAATGGTTATATTTTTAGAATTAAACTTTGTTGCCAGATTTTTTAACATCTTTATCGACAGAAGAAGACGTGTGAATAAAATGATTAGATGTCATAATTGACTATTTTTTAAACGGATTAACGAAATTTTGTCATGTGAACATTCTGATAATAAAAAGGTGGTTCAATATGTCAGTACAGTATGACTCATATTTTTATGTTGAATTTTTTTTGAAAATTCCAGAATTTCCACGGAGAAATTACTCAGTTTTTTCATCAATTAGCCACAAAAGTATTGGTTGCTAAAAAGTTTTATTTTAATTTCTACCAAACAGAGATTAAATATCTAATTATATTTTTCTCTGCATTGTCGAATTGTATACTACAACAAAATTTTCAACCTAAAAAAACTCAGATAATTTGTATGTCATTGACAATAACATCTCAATGCCTAAATGGTTATATTTTTAGAATTAAACTTTGTTGCCAGATTTTTTAACATCTTTACCGACAGAAGAAGACGTGTGAATAAAATGATTAGATGTCATAATTGACTATTTTTTAAACGGATTAACGAAATTTTGTCATGTGAACATTCTGATAATAAAAAGGTGGTTCAATATGTCAGTACAGTATGACTCATATTTTTATGTTGAATTTTTTTTGAAAATTCCAGAATTTCCACGGAGAAATTACTCAGTTTTTTCATCAATTAGCCACAAAAGTATTGGTTGCTAAAAAGTTTTATTTTAATTTCTACCAAACAGAGATTAAATATCTAATTATATTTTTCTCTGCATTGTCGAACTGTATACTACAACAAAATTTTCAACCTAAAAAAACTCGGATAATTTGTATGTCATTGACAATAACATCTCAATGCCTAAATGGTTATATTTTTAGAATTAAACTTTGTTGCCAGATTTTTTAACATCTTTACCGACAGAAGAAGACGTGTAAAAAAATTGATTGGATGTCATAATTGACTATTTTTTAAACGGATTAACGAAATTTTTCCATGTGAACATTTTAATAATAAAAAGGTGATCCAAGATGTCAGTACAGGATGACCCATATTTTTATGTTGAATATTTTAATTTCTACCAAACAGAAATTAAATATCTAATTATATTTTTCTCTGCATTGTCGAATTGTATACTACAACAAAATTTTCAACCTAAAAAAACTCAGATAATTTGTATGTCATTGACAATAACATCTCAACGCCCAAATGGTTATATTTTTAGAATTAAACTTTGTTGCCAGATTTTTTAACATCTTTATCGACAGAAAAAGACGTGTGAATAAAATGATTAGATGTCATAATTGACTATTTTTTAAACGGATTAACGAAATTTTGCCATGTGAACATTCTAATAATAAAAAGGTGATACAAGATGTCAGTGGGATGACCCATATTTTTATGTTGAAATTTTTTTGAAAATTTCTGAATTTCCTCGGAGAAATTACTCAGCTTTTTCATCAATTAACCACAAAAAGTCTTGGCCTTTTAAAGTTTTATAAAATAAAGCTGCATTTTCATGGTCTAAAGCGTCCACTACCTTTTTTTTCATTTGGGAATTGAACAAAATGATGACATGTGGAAGATTAGATTTTTTTTCGGTCGTCAGCAATCAGCATGCTTTCTTTGTATAGTATATTGGACCAAGAAGAATAATCAATTTTTTTTTTTTATTTCATTCTTATTTAGTCCCTATTTGTTAGGGATTAAAAATTACACTTTAAGTCAAATCAATAATTAATTTTAATTACGTATTTTATAAAGATAACTTTTCAACCACACATTTAATCAATTTTTATCAAAATTTATTAAAAATCTAAATTTTTAACCCCCACCAAACAAGGATTTAGTACTAGATATTCTTAAACTAATTCGACAATTATCTTTCACTTCATTGGGTTCGCCTCTTGATTAATTTTATAAGTGTTTTTCGATCATGTAAATTCTTGAAAAACTATCGGATTAAATTGATCTCTTTATCATTAAAACCAACTCATATAGTCATCATACTTTCTAAACTTTTTTGACCAAAAAGGAAAGGGAAAGTGGTTAGCAAACATGAAAAAGAGAATTAAACTCTTTGTAAGTTGATTGTTACTTTTTACATGATTATATCTTTTAACACCTATGCCAAAGAATTGTACAAATTTACTTTTTCTAGTCAATTTCACACCCAATTCGTTAATTATGACCCACTTGTGTCGCCAATCAACAAAAGTCGACTTGTGGAAAATGAGAAAGCTGGCTGGCTGGCTGGCTGCTGCTTCTTGTCATCATTCCCTAATTTCCCTATTTAATTATTTTTCGATTAATAATGCTATTTTGTCAGAAAATAGACGACAGATAGAACGACATAATAAGTGTTTGCAAAATATGATTGGATAAAAAAGTTAACTGTATTTTAAATTGTCCAATGATAAATTGTGACGTGACATTATATCAATTATTATGTTTATTTAGCATGATTGTTTTTCGACGGCGCATTCGATCCAATATAACATCCACTTGGTGTACAGCTTTTGAACTTGACCTAATCTGACCAATATCCACTCACGAGTTATTGGTTATTAATTCAATGGGTGGTGATTGATGGACCACAAACTTAAAAATATACAAATTGGAAGATAAAAATCAATTGGTTAATAAAAAGTTTAATTATTAGAATTAAAAACACTAACACGATTAGTTTACACATTATCTGAGGAGGAGAACATCAACTGTGTTATACAGCGTACACATTTTAGCACTCTCGATTTACCTAATCACATATTTTTTGCATTTCGCTAGAACATTTACGAAAGACTCTTTAAATTTAGCGAGTCAATATTTGGACTCGATTTTATTTCTTTTAAATAAATTTAGACATGTGATTATTGAATTTAACAACTTACAAATTTCAACACATTATCCTATTATAAGAGAGAGTCCTTTTGCTTCGTAGAATGACGGCGCCGATACCACCCCTGATGGGCTGTTGATTACAAAACCTTTAATTGTTTTAATTACTAATTTAATTTAATTTATTATATATATATACTCACTTTTTAAAAGAGATTTTATTTTTTATTTTTAATCTTATGTAAATTCAACGCATTATATAATTCTTTTTTTTCTTTTTCGCGCTTGCTTTCCTTATGATGTTATAACTTATCTTAATTTGGATTTGAAAAATTAGCCGCCTTTCCTTTCTTCAAGAATAATAATATTAAGCATAAAGTTCTCCTCATGTTACGAGTTATTTTAATTTGAATTTAGAAAAATTAGTCGCCGATCCCTTCTTCAAGAATAATAATAAGCATAAAGAAAATCAAGAACAAGTAAAGGAAATATAAAAATAGTGTTTTTTTTTATAATTATAATAGCGATAGATTTAGAGTGGGATATGTGTATGTATAGTTTATAAATGATAAAGACAATATTGAAACCCGTTCATTTCTACATTTGATTAACGGAATCATATAATAAATTGAAGAATTTTTAATATAATTAAATGGTAGTAATCGATAAAAATTAATAGTTTTAAATGGTGGATAGCATTTATCAGTAGTATGTCAAAGAACAAAATATTTAAATTTTCTTATAATTTTTTTGGTAGCGTATAGGGATGAGCATAGATTCAAATGGTTCGATTCCGACGAGAGCTAGAATCGAACCGAATGGTTCCGATTTGGTTTGAGTTGGTGGTTCCGATTCGATTCGATTCCAAAACCAAAAATTTAAATTATTATGCAAATTACAATATAAAATTTTATCGAGAGAAGCTAACACTAATATCAAATCATTGATGGTTGAAACTCATATGCTGATAACAAAGTCAAAAGTAGAAAAGAAAACACCACTCCAATTGATCAACTTAATGGACATTGTGGAAAATTGATTCGTCGTCATTTCCATGTAATTTCGCAACATCTTACTCATCGTTGGCGCCAAATATTCTTTCAACCACTTGTGACATGTTTGGCGATGCAACAGTGTAAAAATCTTGATCCAATTAGTGAATTAACGGTATCAGTTTGCAAATATCTTCGTACTAGTTAAACATAAAGGACAATGTCTGTCCTAAGTTCGGGAGTGGTGTCTAAAACTCGTGTAATCTACTTTGTGTCATGCCAGGTAGTCGAGAACACGAAATCTAGCAACGATGAAGTTTATACAAAGATTACTTGTTAACAATACCGTGCACTTGGGATCAAGTACGAACAAACAAATGAAAGAAATAACTTCGCCAACATTTTGAATATAGATGAACAAATATTTTCATGGCTAAGAAGTATCCCAAGTCATAATACATACCAAGCACAAGAGAGGACAACAAAATATACAAGAGGGTAGCTTCAGTAGAAAAGAATGATTTTTATGAAATAGTTAATCGTGCCTTTATTGGGGAAAAAGAGACGAATTACCACAACCTATTCAAAAGGAAATTGAAAATATTAATCACTGGTATCTTCTTACTGCAATCAAAATACAAGCTGGTAGTTGTGAAGGTAGCGCAACAGGAAAAAGCATACCAGTTGTATGAAATAAGAAGTATGAAAGACGGGTAAGTGTCAAAAAATCAAGCACTATGGAATCCTTCAGCAAGAAATCAGCGGCCGCCAAGACTAGCTATTGCATATCTTCTCTTAACGAGTCGCAATCAAATAACAAACCTGTCCCAGAAGAGGCAAACATTAAAATTTGGGTTTAAAACTAAAAACAAGGTAGATGATAAGAATGATTGTGCAATTCATACTTCTAGAATTCAGTTCAACTATTTTAGTTGACCAGATAAGTAGACCCATAAAAAGCATAATAATAAGATGTATTCAAATGACGATGTCTTGTCCTCCATGTTTCATGTGCATGTTGTCCTGCGTGAATGCTTACACTGTGATAGTTCATGTTTATCAGAATCGAACTAAACCTAACCTTGATATGATGGGTTCCAGAGATGACCTTCGATTGTTAGAATCAACAGAAGTTAGTAAAAGTACTCTGCTACACCTTGCAAAATTGCTCGGTGCAATTTTTAGACATAACCTGGACCTGGCACAGATATAAAAGAGAGATTGAGTAATATGAGACATGTTTATTCAATATAAATGTATGTGTCATGAACATCTGACTCGCCTTAATGTTCAAGTGCTCCCAGGAAAAGAGTATATGTATCTCAATTTGCTGTAATGTGCGTGATGTACGATTAGGCTGTTTGTACTACCAAGTAGACTAGGAATGAGAATGGAACTAATCATTGCCTTTCGTACTTCTTTGCAAACTCTTTGAGCAGCAATCTCTCCCGAAATTCCAGATATTTGTCTAAGCTAGTTCCTGCCCACTGGTGGCAAAAGCTTTCATCAGTTGGAACCAGTGAACTCAAAGGAAATGGTCCTTTCGGAGCTTTCTTCAAGGAAACCAAAAACCTATGGCGGGGTCGAATTCGCTGGTCGAGAGACAAGCTTAGGTACGTTGGATATTTGGTCAGGGAATGGACCTCATTTCTAAGTTCATTGATCAAGTACATGTATTTAGGTTTCAGATTTCCCTCCAATGATAGAGAGAATACCTGCATGCACAGATGACATCATCTGAAAATTCAATTTAATTGTGATGTCAAGCGAAACAAAATCTATATGAAAATGTAGAAGTAAGGAATCAATTTTGAGGACAAGTTGGTTGAGCAACCCAATTGTAGTCGAGGTACAAAATCAATTGCACAAGAGAATCCAGCTAACCTGTGTAAGGCTAGTTAATACTTTCAGTATTTCAGAGTTGCACATCCCAATACTTCTCAAGAAATTGATCCTGGGGCGTAATCCGTCTTCAATGCTGTAGTGAAGTATTTGAGGGTGTTTCGTTACCATCTTTACTATACTCTCTCTGGGTGCTCCCAACTCTTTTGTCAGAAAATTGAAACGAGTAGTCCATGTATTGTCTATCCGCTGAACCAGAATTTGAGGGCTTAACTGCACAACTTTACTTAGATCACGCTTCTCAATTCCTATGTCCTCAAGAAGGTACCTGACTGTAGGTCTTAATGAATTATCAATACTGTAAGAGAACAGGGATGGGGTGGCAGTAATTATTTGCCCTATTCTCGATTCTGGAATGCCCAAGCTTCCCAAAAAGGCAACATGGGACTTCAGATTGTTTTCGACGGTGTACCCCAAAATTTGAGGCTGTCTCAAAATTATTTTTCTGATATCTCTATGTTTGACGCCAACACTTAACAAATATCCCAATCTTTCCTCTACAGAGTCAATATTTATCTGAAGGGATGGCATATGTCTTTCATACATTTGAATAAAGTGTGATTCCTTAAGACCAAAAGTGCTCAAATAATCAAGAAGTGGAAACCACCTTTCGTCTATGTCTAGTTCTTCTGACAAACGAGAGAATCTTTTCTTAGAACTTTCTGATTCCTGGTGCAATCAGATAAAACAACAAACATTATGGCAATCACTACCACTCAAAGTCATATTTAAAAGTTGTGATGATTGTTACCTTTTCTCTGCTATCACCTAAAGAAGCAATGCTTGCTGATTGCCTGGAAGTGTTATATGAAATGCCACTCTCTCTCTTTTGTAAGATATCTTTGCCATTCTTTATACCCAACTTGTGTAGCCTTGTTTCAAGGTTTTGCCCAGAATTTAATGAGCTTGCACCTCCACCTCTCTCCAGATGCCTGCAACTGCCTACACAATGAGATTTACCTTAAATCGATTAATACTCCTGTATAGGATCCAAGCACCACGAAATCAGTAAATTTGCACAAGCACTGCAGAAATCATAACACAGAACACCAGAAATGGTCACGAAGTTCAGTCAAATGGACCTAGTCTGCAGGGCTAAGCGGAAGCCCAGACCTCAGCACTAGAAACAAGTCACAGTCTTGTAACCACAGCAACACCAAGTTCACAAGTATTCACGATGATACAACATCATAACCCTCTCAAACCTCTCAAGAATATACAGCACTCATTCAGTCCAAACACTACGGACTAAGCCTTTAAGTCTATCAGTTAGACCAAACAACATAGACCAGAAAACCTCTATGAAACAAGATATCAATAGTAACTTCAAAGAAGACTGAAAAACCTAATTAGACAATATCGCGAGAGAAGAAGATCAAGAAAAATGAGTGAGACTGTTTCAACTGCCCCCCAAAACCCAGTTAATGGTGAATGCAAGAGAATTCCACGTGGTTCAGTTGAATAGGACCACATTGCCAACATAACTTTACGTCCAAGCCCCTTCTCTAGTAATAAAGTGTGGAATGTGAACCACAACTTTTCATTCCTCACATAATTCCTTCAACTCTTTGATAATACCCAAAGAATTACAATACCTCGTTTCATCTTGGTTGAATTCTGTATCTTTAACCGTTGTCTATCAACTTCAGAAATTTTGATGTCTGCAAACTCGTCCTGTATCCCAAACCAAAAAAATGACCATCAGACAGTGGCAAACAAATAAACTATATCAAGTTGAATTTCATTGTGGATTTATTATCATTGCAGCAGTGACTGACTGACAAGGTAACTACCGCAGATTTTCATTGACAAAATTACCGTGGCACCAGTAGTTTGGAGGTCACAAAACATCCTTTTTAAAGGATTGATATACAAGACCCTATAATGTCAAGTTCTGCAGAACACCAATGATGCCATGGATTTTGCATAAACTGATAAGAGCTCTCTTTTCCCTAAAATTTACAAGTGGATTTAACATAGACAATTATCGAAACTGTGTCCCAGATACCAATATATAAAAATCAATTACATTTACCTGCACTACATGCCAAAGTTAATCCAATAATCGCTTAATTTAAAAGAGATTCCACAGTTGTCCTATTGTGCAAGCAAGTCCATCTTTCAAACCACATATACATAATTTACACTAACAGACAGCAGAACATTGAATATCCTCTTCAATTTCTTCAATTTGTGATTTGATGAGTGCACACTATCAAGTAAAGATTGCTATTTCAGACTTGCAATTTTGCATCTGTTTATTTTTCTTTTTACAATAATCCAACATCTTAGCTGAAAATGCTTATTCGCCTACAGAATACAAATACAATATCTTGTAGAAACCCATTTTATTTCTTTCTTCTGAGCTAAAAGTAGCACAAATATCATTAGAAATAAAAAATAAATCAAATTTGAAAAGAAAAATAAAGAAAGAAACTCACATCAGAAATCCAATCGTCACCACCACTTTCTTCTTCATCATCATCATCATCTTCTTCTTCTTCTTCACTGTCGTAAGGAGACACTGGCAGTCCATACCTGGATTTGCGATTCCGCTTCAGAATTTTGGGGTTGGAATGCGACGACACAACTCGGACCTTCCTACAACATATTCTGTTAATTCTTCCTTTAGCCTTTAAATTGAAGAATGAATCCCCACAGAAATTTTGCAGTGAAGTGAAGATATTGAAAGGAGTGTAAGAGTGTGAGTGATTGAATGTGGTAGTGAAGAGCGAGAAAACTGCCATTAATTACTATGTTTGGAGGGTGAGACAGAGAAGAATATACTCTAAAACCCTAACAATTATCTTGAATTCATCTTATCTTCTTGTTTCGACGTCTGGGGTACTGTTCTGTCGGGACGTCATTTGTGGCGCTAAATCAAGTATACAAGACAGCAGTCTTTTCTTATCAAGACCATGTTTGACTGTTAAGACTTACTTATTAACGGGAAAAAAAAGTAAATTTTAAAATAATATTTAGCAAAATAATTAACTTAAAATAAAGTTGCTTTTAAGCGCAAACTAAACATTGTTCACAATTTTTTATTTTTTTATTTTTTTTCTACACCATTTTTTAAGTGCACTGCCGCACTGGGTCTTTAGTATTTGCTAATTGTTGTACTTATATTCTTAACCTTTTTTTTCTTTTTAAATTATATTGTTATCATCTATCTTCTATAAATCAATGCATGTTTTGAAAGTGACAAATTATGTTCATAATGTTCGTTGGGATACAATTATATTGTTATCATCTATCTTCTACAAATCGTTGACTCGAAAATTACCTTACAGTGAGTGTGATACAATTTCCAAGATATACAAAAAAGAGTTACTGGTGTCAAACAGGGGCATAATAATTGTCCTTCATTTCAGAGTACTCTGTTTTAATTTTATTTTATTCGGCCTGAATAGGTGAAAAGTGGTGAACTTGGTTTGGCAACAATGGTTGGGACGAGGCCTGAATAGGTGAAAAGTGGTGAACTTGGTTTGGCAACAATGGTTGGGACGAGCCACGCAGCACATTCACCACTCGGGACACTTGAATTCATGGCAACGGAGTTATAGGACAAGATTTTACACCAATTAGATTGATATATATATTCATTGGGATGTGTTTGCTAGATATGTTGACTCGAAAATTACCTTACAGTGAGTGTGATACAATTTCCAAGATATACAAAAAAGAGTTACATTCAGAGTGAGGCCTCAAGCCATGAACAAAGTCAAATACACTGAAATGAAGGCATTCATTCAGAAGCTTTTATTTGAGTTTTATTATTTAAAAACTCATTTTTTTTTCAAATTTATTTTTAACCATACGTTCTTCCAATAAAATATTTTACACGTAACCCAAAATTTTTTTCTACTTTTTAACCACACATTTTCTAAGAAGTCACTATTACGAAACTCATTCTGAACCAAAAAAAAAAAAAAAAATAAAAAAAAAAGAAAGAAAAAGGGAGGCTCAAACATAGACGAAATGTCTTGCACAACCTAGGGTCAGACCTTCAACTTCGCACTGATGTGATTAAAATCTTATTGTTTCTTGTTTGCAAAATTTAGCCAAATGGCTAAGCATTAGAAAGCAGAGCTTTGGGGAGCTATTGTTTAGTAATGGCAATTGTTCTTGTAAATGGAGTCGAGACCATGTTCGTACTGAGCTTGTTAGTAGTTGAAGATCAAACGTATATTGTTGATAATCGAGTCATTTGGTTCTATATATACAACAGCGTTGAACAAAACTTTACGTTCGTGCAAATTTTATTTTATTTATTTATTTTATTGGAGTTAAATTAAAGAATTGCAAATTGAGTCCATGTTTGGCCGTCGTTAAAAATTTTATATATGTTCTCTTTCTTTTTTTCAATCACATATTTTTCGATAAAATAATATTACACGTAAATCAAAAATTCTTATTTCTTTTTTAAATACACGTTCTTTCAAATTATCAAATACATTATTTCCTAATATCTCATTATAATGTGGCCAAACAAGCACTGAAACAACAAAATGGAGTTGAATGTCTGTTGGTATGAGTTTAACAACCTTTCACTACCGTTGACAGTCATGTTTGTACAGAAGAAAATTCTTGGCAATATAAAAACTTTTTTGAAAAAAAAAAAATAAAAAAAAAATATTGAAAAAAAAAAAAAAATAAAAAAAAAAAAAAAAAAAAAAAGGAATATATTTCAAGATTGAGTTTTGAATGATAATTCTAGAATTAAGTGCTATTTATTCATGATTTACGGAAATTTTGAATATATCTTGTTGATAATTCGAGCAGATTCAAGTAGCTCATACATAATTTTCAAAATATTTAAAATGTAATTAGTTTTGATATAGTAGAGCGTAATTTTGTAAATTTCGCTTTATTTTTTCTTCGCAGCTAAGGGAAAGGGATGGGAATAGTTTAAGCCCCCATGTTTTCATTATTTGCATATTTATTCGATGTAAGATTTATCATTTTACATGCTTATGGTCTTACCATTCAAAAAACGAAGCGCTCCTCAATGGAAACAAAAATTAGAATTTTTGTTGTATGCTAAATTACACAGATTTGAAAAAAAGAAAGTTGCTAATTAATTTTATTACACTATCTCTCGCCTTTCGTTTGGATTTTCTTTTTAGTTGCTAAAATTATAAGTTGGTAGAATGAATGGTGGATAAGTCAATAGTAATGGATTCTACTGAATGGATGGAATTATTATTTGAGTTTGAAAAATAACTGTTTAGCAATTAGAAAGGAAATTCAAATAGAGAGCTTATTCGTGTCCAATACAGTTTACAAAACACATTAAAACCGAATCAAGAAAAACGACTATTCATACGTGCCAAGTTCCAGGTGACCTACCTCGATCTCTCCTAGGTCTCCTTGTTTATGGGTTTGCCAACCAGAATCTCAAATGCTTGCTGGCATAATAAAATACCCTCTAACTACTATAATCCGTTGATCACTATAAGTTCAAGTAGGAACTTTCTGGACATAGCTATTTGTCTTATATTATGGACGTACTCAGCTGTTCGAGCCGAGACTCCCCTCAGCTTGCTCAGTCTGTCCATTCCGGCTCATAGCTTTTACGAATAAAGAATTTCAAGTCTTGTAAATCTTGGCTTGGACAGTCAATACATTTCATACCATATTGAACTATCTCGTCTAAAAGTTTAAGTCATTAAATTATTGGTTGAGAGTGCATCTAGCCTTGTTTACATCAAGAAAGACTCCCATTGGCCAGTTTTCATAGTGTTGCGACTTGGCATCAAATGGATATCACAAAGAAATATTTGATGGATAAGCTGTAAAAAGCATTGGATATCTCAAGGAATGTTGATGCATATGCAGTCTTTCGAATTTACCTATGGATTTTTTCTTATCAGACACAGAAAACATAGTGAGGAAATATCAGAAAGTCGTCTCTATACGCAGCTTTGAGAATTTGAGAATTTTAATTTCCTGAACATTATATTCTCCATGTGTGCTTCGAGACTGCACGAAAGCATACTAATTCAATGGAATCCGTTATACTGATCCTGTGAAAAAATAAACTAGACATGCTTGATCATGCTTGTACACAGCAAAATGGATTTAGTGCTGCTTCTGAGGTTGTTGGTGAGTATTGCATCTATTGCTCTACTTGGCACAAGCTGCAATGGAGGTAAGTTATCGGAACCCATGACGTTATTAAATTTTATTCATGCAGTCGACCCCGAAAATGTTTTGAGGATTGAGAGAAACAGACTAATGCCTGATCCCTGCTCATATAAATGGAAGGGTATTAAATGCAATTCAGGAGGTACCACCGTAATAGAAATAAGACTTGTGAATTTGAACCTTACAGGAATTCTTGATGTAGAATCTCTATGCAGTCTCCCAAATTTGGAAGTGCTTAGCTTATCCGGAAATAGCATTAAGGGAACTATTTCTGAGTCGATATCGAAGTGCGAAAGTCTAATATATTTAGACCTAAGCAGGAATTCTTTAAGTGGGAGTGTACCTACTGCTCTTACTAAGCTAAAGAATCTAAAGAGACTAGACATTTCACAAAATCATTTCATGGGTCGAGTTACAACCTTTGGATCCTCAAAAAGGTCATTTTTGTACTTGAAAAATGCCCGTATAACCCAAGATTCGAAAGAAAACAGTGAAAATTCGAGTGCAATTCAAGAAAATGTTCCTCGAAAAGCATTGTCAGAAAGCTCTCCTGATGCAAAGTCGCATACAAATTGGGGTCTTTGGATAATTTTAGGTCTTGGCATTGTAATCCTTTTGCTGGTGTTACTCTTTGTGATAATAAGAGCTCTTAAACGAGTACGAGAGAAAGCAGCGTTAGCTATTTCTTCATCGAAAAATCCTCCAATCAAAGCTGCGGACGAAGTGCAGCCACAAGAAAGAAAGTCAGAGCTCGTGTTCTTTGTTGAACCTGAAGAAAGGTTTAAATTGGAAGATCTTCTGGAAGCAACGACTGGCTTGAAAATGGAGGGGCTCTGCAGCAGCCTTTACATTGTGCAACTCGAGAACGATGCTATTTTTGCTGTCAAGAGATTGAAGAAACTGAGGGTATCCTTTGAGGTGTTTGACCAGACAATGAGAAAGATTGGAAACTTGAAGCATCCAAATATCCTTCCTCTGGTTGCCTTCCATTCTACCAATGAGGAAAAACTTCTGATCTACAAGTACCAAAGGAATGAGAGCCTGCTAACGCTGTTAGAAAGTAAGTTAATAGATGGTGCTTTAGTTACATTTTAGCAAGTTTTCTCCTACTTAATGTTATGGATTAGGCCCTGATAAACAAACAAAAACACGCAGAGCACACATGGACTTGTACTCGTTCACCCTCAAGTTGAGGGCTACGTCCTTTTGTAGCTAGAGATCCCATTTCATTTTCCAAGACCACGAACTAACGAGCTTGCAAGCCATGAATGAAGCAAAACGTGCAAACTTAAGGAGTTTGTTTGGATAATACATTTGATTTGACTTTGAACAATTCCTAAAACATCAATTTCTGATCAGAACTATCCTTTGCATACTTTCATAAGGCTAATTCTTTCTCCTCTGGAGACTATATTGTAGGCAAAAGAAATTTTCCATGGAAACCTCGGCTGTCAATAGCAGCTGGGATAGCAGAAGGTCTCAACTTCATATATCATCAACCTGCTAATGACGAAATCATCCCTCATGGAAACATTAAACTTTCAAATATCCTCTTAAACGACGAAGAAGAACCACTTATAAGTGAATATGGATATTCAAGATTTCTTGATCCCAGTAGAGATTGTCTCCATAAGTCTAAAGGTTATACTGCCCCGGAGAAAAGTTTAACTGAAAAGTCCGATATCTTTAGCTTTGGAGTGATTCTGTTGGAGCTACTAACTGGAAAAATTGTCGAAAACAATGGAATAGACCTTCCAAGGTGGGTGAAATCCATGGTGAGAGAGGAATGGACTGTAGAGGTCTTTGACAAAGAAGTTGCTGAGATTGAAATGTATGCTATTCCTCTGCTGAATGTTGCGCTGAAATGTGTATCACATCGCCCCAGAGAGCGGCCAACCATTGCTGAGGTTCGAGAGAAGATAGCCGAGGTCGTGAGTGCCGTGGAAGATCTTTCACCTTCGTCCATGGCTTCCTCCGAATTCAGCCAACTCGATCGTCTTTCAATCCCTTCTGTGACACCAGAGACCAAGTCTACCTCAGGATCAAAATCAAACCAGTGAAGTATGTGCATTATGGACATGTTTCGTAAGGTCCACTTGATAATCATGATAGTATTAATGAAGAAATAAGTGAAAAATCTTATCTATTCTAGTATCTAATCTTGTACAATATTTATGAGCATTTACTACAGGACCTCTATGAAGAACATCTATTAATAGGCAAGCAAATCACGGAAAGTGGCAAAACCGAGCCTGGCCCAACCAAGGTGCGTTCGTGCATGGGTTGTTCCCGGCCTTTCTTAAACCAGCTTGGTTCAGCCCGTTTGACATAACTATGTTAATGTAACTTCTATAGTACATTATGTACATAAAGCTGATTGCTGATACCTGAGTTGTTATCAATAATTAAATTTCCTCGGACAAAATCACTGAATTTGAAGCAAAAGCTGGAAGCATTTTGTTGCAAAATCCAGTGTTAATATTATTGCTTTTTCCTTTTGTCGCACGTATAATAATAAAGATCCAGCTGGAACATTAATGAGTCGCTTGCCACTAACTTGAATTTGGTAGACAGAAATTCTAAAATCATGGAAATCTTGGCTGTCACCTCAGTCAGTGCTTCAAATGTAGACATGCCCACCCGCTGGAACTTATCATAATTCGAGATTAATAATGAAAGAAACGAAAAGAAGAACATAAATACACCTGCAGACACACAAATTCATAGAGGTTTACTTTCAGTATAGGAGATACATTTTTATATTTTCACTATAAGAAAACCGTCCCAAAAATAATTTACAAAATATTGTCAAAATTTGTTATAGTCCTCTCAGTGCATTCCTGCCACCATTCCCCTAATTATGCAGTAAAGTTTAGACAATATCTCTTTCAATATAAAGTATAACTAATTTGTCACAAAATGTTTCATACTAAGAACCTTATTTAAAAATGAAAAGAAATCAAACCAAAATACAATCATAATTGTTTGTGTTATAATTGGGTTTTAACCCGAGTTCATGTTTAGTATTTGATTAGAAATACTGTTGGAGTATTGAGTGTTGGTAGCAGATTTGAAGATGTCTTGAAGGAGTCCAAGATGAATTGACTCATATTTCATCCTAAATTTTCCATTGATGGTTTTACTCATTGTATTGGGACTTCACTCTATATTAAATTATTCATGTATTAATTGTCTATTATGATAGGGTAGAGGTGGCAAACGAGCTGAACGGCTCGTCGGCTCGGCCGCTTGGCTCGTAAAAAAGAGCCACGCCGAGCCTGCTCGGCTCGTTTTTTCCGAACGGCTCGTCAAAAAAATAATTTTTTTTTTTTTCAATTTTTTTAAAGGTCTAAGTATAGTTAAAAAAAAAAATTTACGAGCTCATGAGCCGAGCTCGGCTCGTGAACCACGAGTAACGAGCCGAGCCGAAGCTCGGCTCGTTACAAACGAGCCCGAGCACGAGCTCTGCTCGTGCTTATACGGGCCGAGCCGGCTCGACTCAGCCCATTAACATCACTATGATAGGGGTTCTTTGGTTATAAATATGTAGTATACAACATATATTGAAATTGATAAATTATCCAATTAGTTATTGGTCCAAAGATATCATTTGTAATTATTTACTATTAATTATAGTGAATTCTCCGTCTTTGTCCTAGTTTTTTCCGAATTTGGGTTTCCACGTAAATCTTGTTTTCTTTGTGATTAATTATTTTTATATAACTCATATTATTCTCGTCTTTATTATTTGACCTGAATTTTCAACCGTTTGTGTATAGTAATTGTCAAGGAAAAGTATGGAATAATCATTTGACAACAAAAGATAGATGTTATGATTTTTTTCCTTTGTATTTCATTTTATTGAGCTCCGGTTTGACAAAAGATTTTTGACTTTATAAATTGATTGGTCTCATGAAATTTGTGTTTAAATGTGAATAAAAATGTGAATCCAATTAAATGTGTGATTAAAAATTGAATTTAATATGTTCAAGTGGATTAAGTTTTTTTTTTTAAAAAGGACATTCACCACATGGAAGTGGCTTTAATAGAAAGTATATGGCCAAAAACATCTTGATGTCTCTTTTGCATGCTAAAGTAAAAGGCAGTCAAACTTTTTTGAATTTGTCGTGCATTAAGTGAATTAGTTGATAAATTTGAAAATCGATAATGAACTAGACGTATGCATGAAACTATTACGAGAAAGAGCGCTTTATTCAAAACATTGCAACTTGAGCATCACTAGTCTTTTATCACGTATTTTCTTAATTTTTCAATTATTGAGTTGTGCTTGAATTTAAGCTAATGTAAAGATTCAATTATTTTTACCGTTAAAAAAAACACATGAATAATAAAAATATAAAAGTAATTTTTAAAAAGTTCTTTGATCGTGAATAAGTGAAATTAAATTAGATAGGTATAAAATGTAATACCAACTAAATTTAAAGAGAAATAGACATAACCAAAACTATACTTTTACGCTTTTAATTTTTACTCACTTACATTTTAAAATTTATTGTATTTTTTGTTAATTTATTACACTTGCAAAGCTCATCATCTACCTTTGGCACCTCCTTGTATTCTTACACCATACGTCTGCCTAACACACACCTCGTTCTCTCTCTTGCAATATATATATATATATACACACACACACACACACACACACACACATAAGAACTCTCCCTAATCTAGAGCTAGGTATTCCATTTCTTTTGATTTATTTGAAAGGATTGGAATAACCAAGAAAAAGAAAAGGAAGAGAAGAAGAAGAAAAGGATAAAGAGAGAGAGAGTGTGTGAGAGGACGAACGCATCCTGTGTTTTTATTTATATATAATCTTTTTAGATCTTGGTTCAATCCGATTTTCCCATCTGGGTTCTCTCATTTAAATGGTGGGTTTGGAAATGAATTTATATATTTGATTAAAAATTCAATCTTTAATTCTGTTTCTGATCAAAAAAAATTATTTGAGGGTCTTTGATCTACCTGAATTGTGGATTTTCAGGATTGCAAGTTTGAATCTTGATTGATGAATGAAGGATCCAATGATTTTAAATTAAATCCAACATTGCCTACTTGTTATTTTATCAGTGTTGAGCTTGGGTTCCTGCCTGATTTTCTGGATAAGGTATGATTTTTCTTGTTCATTGGATTTTTATCTGCACTTTATATATTTATTTTTTTAGGTTGGATATTATGTGACTCAATTAATATATGGCGTGCAATTCCTCTTGTTCTTGAATTATTCACACATTTGCATGATCTGACTCTTCTTTGTGATTATCAGTATATTGTAATCAAGTTCCGTGTTCAATTTGCAAGAAATTTTGCTTTTATATCTATGCCGTTCGACTCTTTTCTTTGTAAATCATTTGGTTTGATTGAAGATTATTGAATTGTTTGGCAACTGAATACGGGATGCAGAAAAGATGGAGTTGGAACTAGGCAAACTGTTTATTGGTGGGATTTCTTGGGACACAGATGAGGATCGTCTTAAAGAATATTTTGAAACATATGGAGAAGTGGTGGAAGCAGTGATCATGAGAGATCGCACCACGGGTCGTGCTCGTGGCTTCGGTTTTGTAGTTTTTGCTAATCCAGCAGTGGCTGAAAGAGTGATTAAGGAGAAACACATGATTGATAGACGACCGGTAAGTATTTTGGTGCTTATACCTTAGTGATTATAATCCTTTGATAATGTAATGTAGCAATATGCATTGGCCAATATTAGCTATTTTCGAAGTTCCTTAATGTTGTTGTGCTTTAATTAGATAGAATTCAAGTCTTGTCATCTTAATAATGCGCAAAAGGTTAAGTACCTGCAGCTTTTTAGCTGAAAATGTAAAATGGTAAGTTTCCTCTCCTTGGACTTCCGAGGTCCTAAGTTTTGATTCTTCACGAGTTGATAAAATGGAAATTGTCTTCTCTATGTGGACTGTTCACTGTCTTTCACCTTTTCAGGTGGAAGCAAAGAAAGCCGTTCCAAGGGATGATCAACATTTAATAAATAGAAACATTAGTAGCATTCAAGGATCACCGGGTCTTGGACGCACAAAAAAGATATTTGTAGGAGGATTAGCATCAAATGTCACCGAGAGTGACTTCAAAAGTTACTTCGATCAGTTTGGTACGATAACAGATGTCATAGTAATGTACGACCACAACACCCAAAGGCCTAGAGGTTTTGGCTTCATAACATATGATTCAGAGGATGCAGTCGATATGGTGTTGCACAAAACCTTTCATGAGTTAAATGGTAAGATGGTCGAGGTAAAGCAGGCAGTTCCAAAAGAATTGTCACCGGGACCCAGCCGGAGTCCTCTCGTTGGGTACAACTATGGCTTTAGTAGAGCCAATGACTTACTCAGTAGCTATGCTCAGGGATACAATTTGAGCTCACTTGGAGGCTATGGGGTCAGGATGGATGGTAGGTACAGTCCATTAGCTAGTGCTCGTGGAGGATTATCGCATTTTGGTTCTCCTTCTTATGGGATGGGTATGAATGTGGAGCAAGGGTTGAATCCTGGCTATGGAGGGGGTTCAAACTTGAATAGTAATCTTGGTTATGGACGGGTTCTGAACCCCTATTTTGGTGGTAATCCAAACAGGTATAATACTCCTATTGGTTACAACACCGATAGTAGCAGGGGTGATTCCTTCATAAATTCACAATCTAGAAATGTGTGGGGAAATGGTGGCTTGAATACTTCTCCAACTAATGCTGGCTCTGGTTCATACTTCGGTTCTGGAAGTGGTGGACTCAGAGTCTTTGGAAATAATGGAGCAAACTGGGGAACTTCTCCTATTGCTGCCTCACTTGGAGGGACTTCTTCTGGCTACAGGGGTGAAGAAAACAGTTATGCGGTGGGAACAAGAGGATTTGGACGAAACAGTGGTACTGGTGTAATCACAACGTCTTCATTCGCCACATCGAGTGGTGGTTATGAAGGATCTCATGGGGATTTTTATCGCAGTTGCTCGGTTTATGGCGATCCAACTTGGCAAACTGCATCTTCTGACCTAGATAATTCTGGTTCATTTGGTTATGAACTTGGAAATCCAGAAGACGTCACTGCTATAGCTTCTGAGGATTATGGCACTGGCTATAGTATTGCAAATAGACAACCTAAAAGAGGTAATACTGCTATCTTATTTTAAATTGGCAAATACAGTATTTCGAAGACTCGATGAAAATGCTGTATGCCTATTCTAAGCTCATCTTATTAAACTAGACTTGGATGATTAAGATGGTTACTTTTTTGATGCAAATCATTGTCTAGTCTGTTAATTCGACAATAAATTCAGTAGGAGTTCCTTTCATAGATTCTGTAATCTTTTCCCTTTTTTATTCATAGTTTTCTGATATGCCAAACATCAAAGTTGTAATGAGTTCGAGAAAAAATGAGTTTTAGGAAATTGAGGCCAAACAGGATTTAACGTGTCCCTTGTATGATCTTACAATAATCCTGCATAAGTACTCGTGCTTGTACGAGTTGGTTAGTAATCTCTAAAGAAAACTCAAATTCTGTGTATCTTTCAACGTGTTAATAGTTTCATCTTTTACCTTTTACAGGAATTGCTGCTTAGGAAATGTAATTATCAGATATCTGAAGGTAATCATTGGAGGAGAATTCAGAATTTCTTACATATTCCTCATAGCTTATAATGACTCATTATATGGAGCTAACCAGGTTCTTGTTCAAAGTATTCATCTTCAGACAAAGCAGTTTCGAGGGATTTTGTGAAGATTTGAGATTTGGTTTCTATCAGGTTCCTTTAATGTAAATCAGATTGCAGGATACATTATGGAAGATCCATTCTAGTTTACTTTTTGAGCATCTCTTAAACAAGACAGTTCCATTGGTACAACATAAAATAGGGAATTTTTTTTTCTTTTATATTCTTTTCTTTTTCAATCTTCGCCGGCTCTATGCTAGTTTTTACTACATTTTGGATTTTTCTCAGATTGTATGTGAGCTTCTGTTTGATGTACTAGCGTGCTTAGGTTCTCCCTTTTAATAAAATACTGAAAATTTGATTCGTTTTAGTCGAAATTCTGTATGGTATGATATTGGTTCTAACACCATAAATTGATTTAAATTTATGATTCATTACTTTTGTCCACGCCTTCTTTAGCATAACAATGGTTGTTGAAGTACAAGGAAAGAGGTTAACATTTGTTGTGTACCATAAAAGAGAGGAGACGAGCTGTTTATGGGAAGAGGAGAGCCGGCGGCGTAATTTGTGGGCACAGACAGGACCCGTCTGTGTCGGATTTATTATTAAAAAAATTTTAAGTTACGATTGAATAATTTATTTTCTTAACAGTCCCAAAAAAAAAAAAAAAATGTTTTCCGCAGACCTTTTCCTCTTTTTCTCCCCCCACCATTGAATTCTTGATTCTTCCTCGTGGAAAAAGACATCTTCGGCTTTATGTCCTCCTATACAACCCAATATGAAAGAACATTCAAAAATCCTTTCGCTTTATGAAAAGGTAAACAATGATTTTGAGTTCTATTACTTTTAAAATGACATGATCAGTATTTTTTGTGAGTCAAGACTACAAGACCGATGGAACCCACTTTCACAGATGGAACCTACTTTCACAAATAGGACCACACACACAGAGCCCTGACGACGAGCTTTTCTTGCACCAGGTTAACAAACCTGGACTTAACGTCATGGTCCAGCCCACTCTGACATCGCTACACATCACTCATGAATGTGCAATAGGTTGAATCGAGATTCAAACTGCATACTTTCATGTAAAATTTCGGGCAAACGAATGTGGATCAAGATTAAAATGCTTGTGAAATGATATAGACAACGTTATTTTTCTACTATGCAAGCAGGCGAAGGATTCTGGCCCTTTGCCAGTGGAGATGTTATCAAGCAGCCAAATGAAAATAATGGATAGTTTTGCACAATGTGATAAACCCTTCAAACACCACTGAAGGTTGATAGTCATATTGATATCTCTCTCCAAACACAAAGAAGAGGATCTATACTGCAACGTTCCTTATCATGCAAAGGATCGAGTCGATGGCAAAAGTTTGAGGACAGATCTCGAAAATATATAATGACCAACTCAGAAAAAAGCTTGTTTCCATACAACTCTACGTCATTGATCCATCATCTAAAGCATGGGCGTACAATAACGACCTATGCAATACACTTCTAGTATGTTTGATAAGGTGGATTACATAATATTAGAACATTAAGAATGACAAGAAACTAAAATCTTGTTCATCGTACAGTCAACTATATCTAAAATATTGAACGTGCACATAATGTTATAAAAGCACCAGTCTCGATTATGATCACTATGTTATCTGTGTGTACTATAAACCATCAAACGGAAGCTCAGAAGAAAGCTCTACTCCCGTAAAACACTCTAGAACCAGAGTTATTAGATGTTGGTGTTTTCTGATCCAAACTCGAATTGCCAGAGCTGGTTGGCTGGTTTTCCATTTCTCCTGGAAGCTTCATCTTGGCCAGAGACTCGGTAAATTGCTGCATGCTCTTCATGTACATATCCACAATGTCTTGCTGCACCATCTTTGGCTCTGGTTCAATGTTTACAGTAACAACAGGCTTTGCAAAAGTATCATTTGGTAGTCCCCCCAAAGCATTATTCTCAGCATCTCCAACATCAGCACTTTTCTCCTTCCGATTATCTTTAGGAGGTGACAAGTATTCTTCATTTGGAGATTTTGAGTCTCCAGGGATGTCAGAAGACTGAAGTGAAGCAGATGGAGTTTCTTTCTTCGATACACTGCCTCGAGGAGAATCGTGCTTTGAAAATGGTGTCAAACTGATGGTGCCTGTTGAGAAGCTTTCTTCGAGTTGAACGCCTACATCTGAGCTTACGTGATTTTCAGTCCCAGAGGTGTCCAGGTTGTCTGAACTATGGGTGTCGTCCAGATTGGTATTTCGGATCTCAAAATACTCGGAAACCATCTGATGATTCTCATTCACTACCTTTGGATCTGGGAACTCAATCTTGTCAAAGTCACTCGGACGCGATTCCTGTGATTCTGTGTCCTCTACAGCTGCATCTGCAGCCACAGATGCGGACGATGCACGATTTGGAATCACTTCCGGTGAAGCTCCGACATAGGAGAGAGCTAACTGAACATAACCCGCTGGGGAATGGAAGAGGTCAGTTGAGGAGAGTGAAAACTCCTTCTCTAACTTCCCATTGTTAAGGAAGATTTCAGACAGAGGAACCAAAGCAAATCCCAAAAGTTGATCTTCGAGATAATTTCTCACCCTGCTCAGCATCCATATCTCACATTTGAGGGAGGAATCGACTTTACGAACATCAAGTCGGAGATTCTCATTAAAGATGGGATTTCTGCCACCACCATTAATGATCTTAGTGGAGACTGTATTTTCAGGATCAGCGGTAAGACTAAACTTAGCATAAACATCTTGCTTTTGGTAGATGCATATGTTTTGAATATCCCTAGCCTGATTTATACAAACCTCCAAAACACCAAAGAAGTCTTCTACATTACGAATTGTGGTTTCATTTCTTTGACGAGCAATTCCCCTTGATAAGTAGCTAGGGTTCTCTGCGAAAAGATTGGTGTTCTGCTTCTCAGGCTCAGAGAAAATAGAAGAACTCTTGAATGGTGACACAACTGACTGCGGGGAATCCATGATGATCTTAGAAATTAACCTGCAAAAAAAACAAGAGACCAAGTTTCTTGAAAAACCTAGCCACTCTAAATTAAACCTTCAATGAAACCTTGCGACATTTTTTAAGCTGTGTGGCATGCAAGATTGATTAAGACAAGATTTATATTAATAATGCAAGTTTTGCCGCTGCATATTTCTCAAAATTGTGCACGGTGTTACACAAAACGAATATGGTCAGCACGTCTGGGAGTAGATTGAAGACAAAATTTATATGACTACGTAGCCCCTATCTAACCACTTAGTTTTTTGGATGAGATGGTTAACAAAGCGTAATCACATAATTAAGTACTATAATTAGAATGAATAAATGCCTGAAGGTACAGCCTCCTTTATTTAAAAAAAAAAAAAAAGGTTACTATAATTAGAAAACGCATCTCTAACTTTTAACACTTCCCGCTCTCCTCATAAAAGTACTAGCACCAAAGACCTCTCCCCTCACAAAAAGCGGAGTTAATAATTATTATGATTCTCAGAACTGAAAAGTTAAAGAAGCCTAATCACTGCAGAATATTAGAACTTAACAGATCAACATAACGATCTTTAAACAGAATTCACGTTTTAGAACCGCATGATGATGATTGATGATGATCCAAGCCCCAAATCAAGAAGCTAGAATCAGCTGGAGAAAAGAATTCGAAAATTGAGATAAATAAACTAGTTAACAAGCAGAAATTCAAGTAAACTGGTTGCATCAAAGTATGGGTAAAACGTTGGAAGCTAAGCACGGGAAAATCATTCAAAGACTTGCGAGAGAAAAATGGGAAAAACCTCATAAATTAGAGACCTTAATATCCAAAATTTAGGTGTCTAATTCATAAATCCCAGTTGCCCAATTCACAAAGAAGCAACACTTTTCTACCAATCATCAACAACCACCTCGAGCAAAGCTTAATAAAAACAAGATTTCAGAAATCCCAAAATTGAGGCCACTCCTATGCTTGATTTGATAGAAGACACCTTTTAACCTCGAAATTAGGCAAAAGTCATTAGCAGTTCAATCGAGATAACGCCACATACCAATAAAGTTAACACCTATTTTCCAACCCAAAACAGTGAGTCATTAACTCAAATCTCTCGCAAATCGAAAAAGAAATCAAACACCAACTTCAGTCTTCAGTTCAATTAAAAAAACAAAAGAGAAAGCAGCAGAGAAATCAAAGCACAAAACATTAAAGCTAAAAAGGGATTAAAATAGTTTCTTGCCTTTAACTCCAAAATCAAGCAATTTTCGGCAAAATCAGAATGTTATCCAGTGCTAAAGACAACCTGATTAGCAAAACGAGGCGATTTAAAGGAAAATCAGAGCTTAATGTCAGTACTAAGAGTAAATCTACGGAAAAATGAATTTGAAGTCCCTAACCTTTTCAAAAAAGGAAAATAGATCCCAAACCTTTTATATTTTGCTGTAAAATCCTAATGTTTGTGAAAATAATCTGTTCAATGACCTTAGAATGGTTTTCTCCCAAAAATCCAGTAGGCGCGTGAACAGAACATTCTCTACTTTCTAAGGATAGAATAGGTAAACAACATTTAATAAAATAATTAATAAACAAATTTGAGAATAGTCGTTAATGGCTAAATTAGGTTGTAACTGACAGTGTTGAATATTAATCATTCTATAAGTATTAGTAATTTTTTTCTTCTTTTTTTTGAGTATTGTGTGAAATCTTAGATTTCGCAAAACTACTTTGTAATTGTTCAATTCAATAATTGTATCTTTTTTTTTTTTTGTTATGCACTGGTTGAGTAATAGTACGATGTTGAATAGAAATACGACGAATTCGTCAAATATAGAAGCCGGAAAATTAATGACTTGTTTTGTTTATTTTTTAGTAAAATGGTCTCTTTCAATCTTTTATTTCAACTGTTTTAATTATTTTAATTCTTTTAAATGGGAACAGGTGGAATATTATTTTTACCCTTTTTAAAAAAATAATAAAACTTTGAAATAACAGATTTTTAAGTGGAAAACGTCCAAAAAGTTCTTTATCTCCTTATTTCCACAAACGTCAAGGACTGCAATGTAAAAAATGGAAGGTTCGAAATTTATCTTAAAAGGTTAGCCCCAAACGCAATTTCCCCTAAAATCTACCCAGAAAGATAAAGAGTAATCTATTGTGTACATAAGAATACACATAGATGTTGACATAACAGAAAATTACATCCAGTCCTATATTTTAATATTCAATTTCAAAATTCAGGTTCAAAATTTGTTTATTCAAAAATCAGGTTATAAGTAAAAATTTTAATATTAATAATTATATTACAAAATCAAATTAATAATTTACTTATTTTTTTACTCTCTCTCTCTCTCTACCCTCACCGTATCTTCTCTCTCTCTGTCACTTCATCTCTCTCTTCTACTCCGACGAAATGGCAACCAGGCATCGGAGGCGCAGCCGTCGCTTTCTCGCAGCAACAACACGGTACTTTTGCCCACTGATGGGGCAGCTCTG
>CAIGRN010184310.1:0-24138 GCA_903798345.1 Fraxinus anomala | reverse complement strand
AACTTGTAGTAGGTTCAAACTAGCCTAACTTTTCATCATTACATGAGTTAGACATAAACTAAAAACATGTGACTAAATTGTAACCAAAAACAATTGTTAAGTGACAACAAAAGTGTCATTTATACTATTTCGTTCAACACCCTCCTTCGAGAATTGTTATGGCTATTCTTTTATCTTCCAAAGTTGGTGTTAATTTTCACATATTCAGTTGCTTTCCCTAGCGAAACTTCAGGTTTCTTAATATAATGCTTTGATCAGTAACAATAAATTCTCCCTGAGCTATAATAGCTATTTGCATATAACCCGCAGCATCATGCTTCAGCCATGTAACTGATTTCTTAGTTTCGTCCTGTTTGTTTCGTAGAAATTCCTGGCTTAACTGTAACTATAATTCATTTGGACTTAGAACTATGTCAAGGAGGATTGCTTGTATAACTGAGAATTTGGGATGCCCAAATGATTCTCAGGCTCTTCCTGATCCGACAGTAGAGACTTTTAAAATTGTTTTGAGACTTGTATCGTTATGGACCTTTATCATCTAATTCCTTCTTGCTACCAATAATATTTTTCTGAAAGTGTTGAACACATTCTGGACCATGAAAATGCCTATCAAAACAAGGACTGATTGATTTTCTTTCCTGTTCCATATTTGTAGTATCTTCCTTAGTAACTCCAGGTGCTAAATTTTATGTGATGTAATTCACTAACTTATATGAGTGAATTCCTATCTCCTAAGTACTGGATACTACTATTAGCCAACCACTAGGGATTTGATATTTTGCACTTGTGTCTAATTGTCACAAGATCCTGTCATGAGAATCAGATGTATTTTGATCTACCTCTAATGCTTTGTCATGTGACATGGACCAGTGCTTTGAAATCTTTTACAGAGATTTTTATTTTTATACTTTTCTTTCTACATTTCATGTACAAGGAGACATTTGGTTTTTGTCTGATTTACCCTTTTTTTCTGAATTTTATAACAAATTCGGGTAATTTATGTCTTGTTTAACTTCAAGTTGAATGACCTCATCAAAGTTTAAATTGTTAGAGACGAGATATATTATTTACTTCAATTAATTTTTTTTTGCATGCACTCTCATGTGCATGACATGTACACAATTTTCATAAATTGTTAATTATGAGACTTGAACTAAGGTCATTTATACGCTTGGTAAGATGTTGAACAATCTCATTAAAAAGCTTAAGTAAGAGTTGAGATAACATTTATTCATTTAAATTTAATTAATTTTCACCATATATTTATTCGCAAACAATAGTTGTTAAGAAAGAGCTAGTCGAGTTTGGAGAGGTAATCT
This sequence comes from Fraxinus anomala, assembly GCA_903798345.1. Taxonomy (NCBI): domain Eukaryota; kingdom Viridiplantae; phylum Streptophyta; class Magnoliopsida; order Lamiales; family Oleaceae; genus Fraxinus; species Fraxinus anomala. Next base: position 22,819 of record CAIGRN010184310.1, on the reverse strand, counting down.
ATTGTTCATTATGCATCGTATGGTGAGTGTCAAGTTTGCTATTCGTTCAACATTTTTTTTGCTGATGTAGTTTCTCATATTGTAAAATAACTTGTACCAAGATGTAGTCATTCCTAGTTGAAAACAATTGTTGGAATATAACAATATTGAATGAACATTAAACGAGCAAAACAACAATATTTAAAGATCTAAATCAGCCCATTGCATCTCATCAATGTCAAGCAAATTGTCCGTGGTTTTGAAGCATATAAAACCCATTAATGAAATACATTACCTCCAAGTGTTGGTACAACTTGATTAGAAGCCATATGAGATCAATGAAGTTCCTGGAAATGAGATTCAAATACAAAGAGGTAGGCTAGGGTTCTTTGAATCCGATTCTTCAATCTATTTCTTACACCACACCACACGACTCCACACCACCACACACACACACACACACACACACACACACATATATATATATATCAAAATTTTATTTTTTTGGTGGGCCATAAATCCCAATGGGTAGGTTTGAGCAAGATTGAAGAATGGACCCAACGGCCTAAGGCATGATTAGTAATAATGTTGTCCATCCCATAAATGGCCCAAATGTCATAAGTACATGATTAAATGTTAATTGTCATTAGATTATTTTAGTCCACAAAATTAGTCCAACATTCTCCCACTTGGACTACATAATCTTATCACAAATGCCGTCATAGCAACATACATAGCCAAACTAATCATACATAACCAATACACCGATAGGATGCATAGGCCATACATAATCAGGCACTACTAATCTAGAAGTATGACAATAACATTAATATGAATTCAACATAATAAATATCATCATTTCGTCACTTATCAAATCACAAAGATACATAGTATCATAAAATAGTGACATACATCCATAATATGAATGAATTACACAAAATTCAAGCAATCCTTACAAAACATACAAAGAATAGCAAACTCCCACCGAAACAAAGAAACTAGGCTCCTAACAATCCCACGAGGGAGACATGTTCTTGAAAAACACAAATAGGTAGGCCTTTAGTTAGTGGGTCTTCCAACATGCTGCTTGTAGGCGTGTGCTCAATAGAAATGAAGGACTCTGCAACTTTTTCTTTGACAAAGTAGAACTTGATATCAATATGTTTGAAGTGAGAAGTGCTCCTAGTGTTCCAAGAGAAAGATACGACAGCATGATTGTCACAATACAATTTCAACGGTCTTGAAATGGAGTCCATAACTCCTAATACTAAAATGAACTTCCGTAGCCACATTGGAAGACAAGTAGCCTCATAACATGCCACATATTCTACTTCCATGGTCGAAGAAGCTGCAAGTGTTTGTTTAACACTTTTCCATGAAACAGCTCCTCCTTCTATCATGAAAACACACCCAAAAGTGGATTTCTTATCATCCACACAGCTTGCATAATCGGAATCACTCAAACCAACCACTTCAAGAGTGTCGGTACGCCGATATGTCAACATGAGATCCTTGGTACCTTGAAGATACCTCAAAACTTTCTTAGCTTTTTTCCAGTGGCTTTGACCAGGATCGCTTAAGTATCTACCAAGCACACCAACCACAAAGGCAATATCAGGACGTATGCATACTTGAGCTTACATCAGGCTGTCAACAACAGAAGCATAAGGGACTGTTTTCATCTGATCTCTCTCAACATCATTCAGAGGACTTTAGGCCTTAGAGAACTTGTCACCCTTCACAATTGGAGTCTTCACAAAAGAACAAGACTGCATATTGAACCTCTTCAAGATACGATCAATGTAAGTACGTTGAGACAATCTGAGAACACCATCAGCCCTATCACGAAGAATTTGTATGCCCATGACATATGATGCTACATCAAGATCTTTCATGTCAAAATGGCCAAACAATAGTTGTTTTGTCTCAAACAATAAGTCAATGTCATTAGTAGCGAGTAAGATATCGTCAACATACAAAACCAAAAATATGTACTTGTTCCCACTAACCTTCATGTATATACATTGATCAGCAATGTTTTCCTTGAAATCGTTAGCGGTAACAATTTCATCGAACTTGAGATACCACTTCCTTGAAGCTTGTTTCAACCCATATATTGACTTCTGGAGCTTACAAACCATGTTTTCTTTTCCAACTACCTCAAAACCAATATGTTGAATCATGTAGACATCTTCACTTAAATCTCCATTCAAGAAAGCCATTCTTACATCCATTTGATGAAGCTCCAAGTCGAAATGTGCTACAATTGCTATAATGATTCGAAAAGAGTCTTTAGTCGAAATATGAGAGAAGGTTTCCTCGTAATCGATACCTTCTCGTTGGCTATAGCCCTTAGCTACCAGCTTTGCTTTATATCTCTCCACTTAACCTTTGGCATCACGATTGGTTTTGAATATCCATTTGCAGCCAATGGGTCTACATCCTTTTGGTAATTCTACCAAGCTCCGCACTTCATTTTGTGACATAGAGTTCATCTCATCATTCATAGCATTCATCCAAAAATTGGATTGACAAATAGAGATGACTTCCTTATAGGTAGTTGGATTTGAGGTGTTTCTAATGTCATACTCATGCTCTTGCAAGTAGACAATGTAGTCATCAGAGATTGCAGGTTTGCGAACCCTTTCTGATTGCCTTAAAGGTGCATCTTCTATGGCTGCATCTGGAGCTTTTTATGCTAGTTGCTCAATGGGTTCATACTGAATGGATAGTTAACCATAGGGCCAACTGTTGGAGCGAAAACGACAGGAACACGGACAATAACTGGGTATTGTCTGAACATAATTTCTCTAAGCCCTTGGCTTGTACTAGTGTCATCCGTGAAATAGATTGCCCGATCTGATTCAACAACTCTGGTGGTATGTAATGGACAGTGGAACCTGGAGCCCCTTGATCCCACACAATAACCAATAAAGTAGCCGCTGACGATTTTAAGGTCAAGTTTCTTGGATTGTGGATTGTAAGATCTTACTTCTGGTTTATAACCCCAAACATAAAAATGATGCAAAGTGGGTTTCTTCTGTGACTACAACTCATAAGGAGTCTTAGGAACAAACTTACTAAGCACCTGATTCAAAATATAAGCTGCAGTTCTCAAAGCATCACACCATAGGAACTCTATCGAGGAAGAGTTTGCCAACATACATCGTACCATGTCAAGAACTGTTCGATTTCATCTCTTCGCAACTCCATTTTGCTGAAGTGTACTAGGCATTATTTATTGAGCATCAATGCTACACTCTTGTAGGTACATTGCAAAAGGTCTAAGGTTCTGTCCTGTCTCATCATATCTCCCATAATATTCACCACTTTGATCCTTTTCTCTTGTTGAAGCTCTACCTTTACTTTGAAGGCTTTAAAGGCCTCCAAAGAATCAGACTTCTCGCAAATGAGCTCAACAAAACCATAACGGGAAAAATCATCAATAAAAGTGATGAAGTACTTGTAACCACCCATAGCTGGAGAAGTAAAAATCCCACAAATGTTGGTATGGATTAACCCAAGTGATTCTGTGCACCTGTCAACTTAGCCATTTCTAACCTTGGCAGCCAACATTCCTTTTATGCAGTCAACACAAGTGTCAAAGTCTGATAAGTCAAGATCCCATAGAATCCCATCCTTTATCAATTTTTCCATTCGTTACCTAGAAATATGGCCTAATCGTTTGTGCTATAGAATGAAAGATTTTTCATCCAATCTTTACCTTTTTGTGGTAGCAACAACATTAAGAGAAGAAGTAACAAGAGACGCATCCACCAAATCAAGTTTATAAAGATTACCACACAAAATTCCATTTCCAATCAAAACAGTCACGGTACAATATAACTTTTCTAGTTCCAAAAAGAAAATTGTAACCAATTCTATCCAAAATAGACACAAAAATTAAAATCCTCCTAATTGAAGGTATGCATGCAACTTCATACAACTCCAAAAAATGTCCGGTGGTAAGCTGTAATTTGACTATCCCCAAAAATTCAATTTCAGTTCTTGTATCGTCTCCCATATATACACGTTGCTCCATACTAGTTGGTTTCTTTCTGCTTTTCATCTCCTGCAAGAAATTGGTAACATGAATTGTAGCACCAGTGTCTAACCACCAAGTATTAGAAGGTACATCAACAATGTTTGACTCTAGGCGAAACTTCAGCAAAATAGTACCTTTCTTCTGTATTTTGGCCTTGAGCTTCCTACAATTTGCTTTCTTGTGCCCAAACTTTGGGCAGTAATTGCATTTTCCTTTAAAGCCCTCATTCTTGGAAACATTGGAAGATGAGGGCGCTCCTTACTCATTCCCTTTGTTACCCGTGTTCTGTTTCTTGAAGGGCTTGTTGTCATTTGTATTCTTTTGTAGAGGCTTTCTTTTCTGACCATTGTTGTTCTAGTTCGTTACCATACCACACTTCTTACCCTTCCCTTTTTTATGTCATCCTCTTCCTTGGCAAGAATGGTAGTCATCTCCTATATGGTCCATTGTTATTTCTGGGCATTGTAACTAGACCTAATGGAGTCAAACTGTGAGGGAAGAGTACCCATAATGAACCACACAATGTAGTCATCATCAAGTTTCATACCAATTGCCTTGATCTCGTGATAACATGCCACAATCTTGTTAATATGCTCTCTAATTCCACTAACACCATCATAAATAGTGGAATGCAAAGTGCCCAAAAGCTCATTCTTCTCATTCTTAGAGAACTTTTTGTACTTCTTGTTGATAGTTTCTAGAAATGCCTTAGCAGCCTGCTATCACATATAGAGTCCTCCATGTGATGCCTCATAATCGTTAAACAATACCGGTTTGAATACTCCCAATCATCATAAAGGTTTTTTTCATCAGCAAAAGTTTCAGCAATGGGCTCAAGAGGAGAGTCCTCTCTCAAGGCCAAGTCCAACTTCATGATGGTAAGATTCATCATGAGAGATTCAACCCATTGTTTATGATTAGTCCCATTTCGCTTCAGAATGGTAGAAAATTGAGGACCAAAGCTCAAGAAAAACACAAGGGCGATATTAATATGCATGTGAAAGACATGATCATGGTATTCACTCTTTCTTCAACTTTCTTAAATGATCCACAAAAGTGATCATCGAATGCTAGAGTCCATTGACTCATTCACAGGTAAGAGCTATACATTTAGCATCACAACCAAATGCATCAATCAACTATCGATAGGATAGTAAAAATTGTGTCGGTTCATAATATTTCATGCATTCTCTTCACCTATCTAAGCATCCTACCAAACAATGAACTCATCGATATGATAATTTCATTGCCCGTATGGATCTTAGTAGAAAAGTGATCAAAATTGGGAGAAAATTATATTAAAAAAAATTCAAATGCCTAGACATACGAGAGGCAATTTCATAAGCACACAATATTCAATTGTATCCAAGATATGATAATAAAACTAATATAATTAAAATACCACATCAAATAAATGATAACTTGTCAAAAAAATGTAAAGTTATCCTACAAAAGTGTGTTAAAGCAGATTTTAATATTATATATACTAAAATCAAGAATTCTATTTCGAACTCCAGAACTAAAAAATGGACAGCTCCAAGTTTAAAGTAACAGTGAGAAACGGAAAAGGAAAAACAATAAATGCTACAACTTCAAAACACATTGGATTAGGCTCTGATAAGAAATGTTGGAATATAACAACATTGAATGAACATTAAATGAGGAAAACAACAATATTTGAAGATCTAAAAAGCAGTCCATTGCATCTCATCAATGTCAAGCATATTGTTCATGGTTTTGAAGCATATAAAACCCATTAATGAAATACATTATCTCCAAGTGTTGGTACAACTCGATTAGAAGCCATGGGAGATCAATGAAGTTCCTGCAAATGAGATTCAAATGCAAAGAGGAAGGCTAGGGTTCTTTGAATCCAATTCTTCAATCTATTTTTTTACACCACGCCACCACATAACAAAAAAAATATTTATATATCAAAATTCTATTTTTCTGGTGGGCCTCAAGTCCCAATGGGTGGGCTTGGGCAAGATTGAAGAATGAACCCAGGGCCCAAGGCATGGTTAGTGAATTAATGTTGTCCATCCCATAAATGGCCCAAATGTCATAAGCACATGATTAAATGTTAATTGTGATTGGATTATGTTAGTCCACAAAATTAATCCAACAAAAATCTCTGTAGTCCCCTCTCAAAAAATAACCTACCTACTAGGCTACTACATCCCAGGAAGTTTTAACAAACAAGACCCATAACATAAAAATCTTCTAGCCCCGTTCAAATATGATCAACGGTTAATGGTCCCGCTAACAATTTGATGTCATTCAGTTGCTGCTTTAGTTGAGCATCATTCATCTCGAATACAAATTTCGATCCTCTTACTCAATTAGACAACCTGAAGTGAGTCTTGTTACACTCAATGTAGATGTTCCTTCGTTACATACATGCTGAATGGAGATTTCTCAACATTCTTTCCACGAATTGATCCATACTTGTCCATCATTATTTTGACCTGCCTTCAAGAATTGTTATGGCCATTCTTTTATCTTCGCAAGTCGGTCTTATCTTTCACCACTTCTCTTGCTCTCCCTTGTGAAACTTCAGGTTTCTTATTATAATGCTTTGATCAGTAACCACATATAACAGTAAATTCTCCCTGAGCTATAATAGCTATTCACATATAACACTTAGCAGCCTGTTCCAGCCTTATGACGGATTTCTTAGTATCGTCCTGTTTGTATCACGGCTTAACTGTAAATATAATTAATTTGGACTCAATACCATGTCGAGGATCATTGCTTCTATATTGGAGAATTTCAAATGCTTTCAAATCATTCTCAGGCACTTTCTGATCGGATGGTAGAGACTTTTCAAATTGTTACAAGACTTGTGTCGTTATGAACCTTTATTCTGCAGTGCTACATTCCTACGAAATTTATCTTTGTCATCTAATTCCTTCTTGCTACCAATAATACTTTTCTGAAAGCGTTGAACACTTTCTGGAACTTGGAAATGCCTACCGAAACAAGGACTGACTGATTTTCTTTCCTGTTCCATATTTGTAACATCTTCCTTAGTGACTCCAGGTGCAAGATTTTATGTGATGTCTTTCACTTATCCTGAATTTGAACCCATAATTAGGGATTTCATAGTGTTGGATTTTAATACCCAATAAATCCCGAGTGATGATATTAAACCAATGTGAGATAATTTATATTGACACCTTAGTGATGGCTCGACCCGAAAATAACTTGGGGCCACTACAAGCAACTTAACTGAGTTAATGTTGCTCGTGGAACACTCGTGGATGACCCAAGTTATTGAGTTGGATGATGATATTAGTTGGCCCATTTATTCTTAACATTACCCTTTATGCTGGAGGCCCAATACTTTGGTTTGTCTACTTGACTTGACCCATATTTGGTGACCTAATTTAACCAATCCACACACACACACACACACACACACATATGTAGTAGCCATGTGGTGTGTGCGCGCGCGCGCAATAGAGGAGAAATGGTGAAGTAGCCATTCTGGTGGTTTGTTTGAGTTCAACCATTGCACATATTTTCTTCCTTCCTTTGTGATATTGCTACCACCATCTTCCTCCTTTGAGGGGATGAAAACTAGTGGCAACCGGAGTGTTACATTTGTGGGTCGGAGTTTCCTCAGTTGGTGTTTGTTTAGTTGATTAAATTGAGCTCGGATCAAGATTTCTCCTGGATTTTAACAACAAATGGAATCAGACCATGTTGTATTGAGAAATTTGTGATTTTTGGGTGCCAAAACCAATTGGAAATGGCAAAAAATAGTGCTGGAAAATAGGGATGAAAACTGCACAGTTTTGAATTTTTTGGTTGGACCTGCAATGTTTTCTGATCAAACTAGTGGATGGTTGGAGAAATGAAGACCACCAATGGACTCAGCAAGTGGAAGCGCAGTTGGGAGTGGTGCATGGTGGCCGGCATTAGCATATGAGGCCCATGTACAGTGTCGGTAGTGGCTCATACAGGTGCGTAGGCCGGAGTCCGACGATGTTGTCTGCGTATAGATTGTCTTGGACGTCGAGACAAATCCTACGATGTTGTCAAATTTCAATTTCAGGCTATACAGTGAAAATTTGATGATTTTGTCCTTCAATGTCCAAGTTCCAGGTATCGTTTTGTGTTGTTGCGGTTGCTGGAAGCTTTAGGGTGAACAACGACGGTCCTAAAGCGGTGAATTCACATCTCTTGATATTTACGGACCTTGAGACATGGTCCGATCGGTATTTTGTTCTTTCTATTTTATTATTATAGTTAAGACTATTGTGTATTATAGTCATTTATTTTTCGTATTAGAAGTCATCTTGGGGATGATATTAGGATTGGGGTTACCGTGAAGGGGCAACCATTACCTGTTCTTAGACCCAAGAATTACTTGTTACTTATTTGCCTTGAATTTTTTGTAAATTTGTTGCTAATTAAATTTTTAATTATTGGAATTACACGTGACCTTAAGAAAGTTTATTCGACTATTTTATGTGAATTGTGTTAGTACTTTTCTTGTGGTCGTTGTTTATTGCATTTTGTGTTTTTTGTATATTTTTGGTAAAATGACAACACGTTTTGAGTTCTTTCTTTTTTAGTGAAAAAAAAATGTGATTTTTCAATTTAGCAAAATGAAGAGGTTTTTCATGAAACTTTTGATGGGAAATGTAGGTTTAAGGCAAGTGCAGCAAGTAAGATGTGTTTTAATTACGGTAAATTTGGACATTGTGAAATAAAAGGAACGATAAGGAAAGAGGTGAGGCAAATGTGGCTTCAAGGTCGAGTAATGACACTAGTGAGGTTTATTGAGAGTAAACATGGGTATCGCGTATGCATTTGTGTGTAATCATTTCTGCATGTGTGTGATTATTTAATTCTGTTGCGTTGATATGTTACTCTTTCAATTAGATTGTGTGTAACTGCATGAATTAAAGCAGTCCTATTACTTTATGTAATGTCTTTGCATGCATAGTGGGTTGAGATCTATGACATAGTCTTATTACTCTGTGAGTGGTGTGTGAGGTGTGAGAGAGTGTGGTAGTGAGAAGAAAGAGAGGCATCGATTTTCTCCTTTATTTTTGTAAAGCCTGTGTGGTTTGTGAGATTATGTAGGGTAGCCATATGTGGGTTATCTTCTTCCTCTTTGTGGATTTAGTGAAGTAACCAACTCTTTCTTCTATACTCTTTATGAGTGCTACCTTCACCATTTCCTTTGTGGATTTTTTAAGCATTGGTGTTGGAGTACCATTGTAGTGGTATAGGCTAATTTAAATTGAGCCCTAACCTCTATGGTCGCCAAAGGTGTTGACGCCATTGTAGGTTTGTGATGGATTAGCAGTGAAGATGTCTATTGGTAATGTGGATATATATATATATATATATATATATATATATATATATATATACAACCATCTTTCTCCTTTGTGGGGTGAAAACTAGTGGCAACTACAGTNGTGTGTGTGTTGGTTTGTGAGAAAGAGAAAAACGTGAGGTTTGGCCGATTTTGATTCTTCTTCCTTGAAGTTTCAATTGCTACTCTATTTTCTCTTCATTTGTGGCTAGCAAACCAATCGCCAAGTGTATCCTTTGTGGGTGAATAAATTTATGGCAACCAAGTGTTACGGTTATGGGTCGAGCCTCCTTGATTGGTGTTCATTTGATTGATTAAACTAAGCTCGGATCAAGATTTCTCTTGGATTTTAACAACACATAGTTTGCACCCGTGTCTAATTGTCTCAAGATCCTATCATATATGTCGTGATCTACATATGATGCCTTGTCATATGACTTGGACAACTCCTCAACATTTTGCGCTTTGAAATCTTTTACATAGATTATTATTTTTATACTTTTCTTTCTACATTTCCATGTTCTAGGAGCTATTTGGTTTGGATTTAAATTTTTTGGCATATAATTAAAGACAATTTGAAATTTGGGTATTTTATGTCTTGTTTAACTACACGTTGAAGGATCTCATTTAAAAGTTTAAACTATTAGAAAGGGGACACATTTATTTTACTTCTATTAATTTTTTTATGCACTCTCATATGCATGACACATGCACAATTTTCATAAATATTGACTATGAGACTTGAACTAAGGTCATTTATATGCTTGGCATGATGTTATGCAATTTGTTTGAAAAGCTTTAGTTAATAAAGAGAGAACATTTATTCATTTAAATTTAATTAGTCTTCTCCATTCTCTCTCACATGCTTGGCACATGTATAATTTTCACAAATTGATGATAGAGAAACTTAATCTAAGGCCTTTGCTTAGATTGATACCGTGCTTAATCATCTCTTCTAAAATATCATCTAAAAGTTTAAGAATATAGAACAGGGATGCCTTATATAAATTTAATCTAACTTTTTCCACAAAACAATGGTTAATGAAACTTAGTTTTCAAGAAAGAACTAGTCGAGTTGAGATAGGCAATTGTCAAAACATACTCCGCTAACCTCGCCCAATACTGGCAAAGTGAGAGCTAAATGTGAAGGAGTACAAAAGACTCGTGCCAAGTAGGTGAACCTATCCACGTCAAAGCTAACAAAGAGCAATATTAGAACACAAGTGAACTGTTTAACGCATGACTTAAGGGCTAATACATGACATATACGTTCATAAAACGTGACAACAAAATCATTTATGAGTTGGTTAATAAAAAAATGCTAACTATCACCTCTACTAAGATAACGAAATTACCCTTAATCCATGGAAGAAAATTTATAAATACCCCCCTTCCTGAGAGAAAAAGGGCATGGAATTCAAATATTTCCCTCTCAAATAACTAAATCTCCTCTTGCTCCAAGCTTGAGCATCGAAACTAGTGAGTTTAGAAGAAGAAAATTATAGTTAGGTGAGATTATTGGTTAATTCAGTTTTTACCATCAACTAATTAGCGTCGTCTTTGGTAAACTGAGCAAAATAAACCATGAAATTCTACACTTCAAACGAGAAATACTTGTGACATGAAGAAATGAACCAATCAAAGGAAGACCTAGGATTAGTCGAAGCGCAACAATGAGAATCAAGAGATCAGTGATGCTCGGACCAGTGCAGAGGTAACCTCAGCAGCAGAGGCTATTCGAAAGATGACTAAGGATCTTAAATCACTGATGGTGGAACGGAAGTACTCTATGCGCAAAGATACAACGCCTGGAAAATAAGTATACTAGACAACGTAAGCTTAAAGGTAAGCAGCAATACTAGACTTTTTCGATTAAATCTATAGAGCTAAATTAAAATTTCATGAATCGAGGATAAAGTAGTCATGGTTCAGGCCACAGCATACTCCTGGACAATGAAAGCACAAAAAATGTGTTCTATGATGAGGCGTTTGATTGAATGCAAAAATATAATCCTTGGATCCCTGTGTCGAAACCTCCCAACGTCATCCAAGAAGGTCCGATCTTTCGTGGATGGGCCACTCTATTGGTAAAGATAGGAGAGGCTTCCTGAGCATACAAATGATATATGAATTTTAATATCGTTAAGGATAAATTTGCATACGACTTAATCCTCGAAAGGACTACCGTGAAATAGGCAAATATAATCATCTGCCTCCATCAATCGCATGTGAGGTATTCTACAAATAAACACAAATGTCCTTAAAGTATAATCAGGAATCTTATACAGGAACCATGAAAGTAACTGAACAAGAGAATGACAGGTCTAAGGAATATCATTATCATAGTTGAAATGAGTAATCCCGGGATAAACTGGAGATTGATGACTCTATTGATCCGTGCATGACTGATTGTATGTTAGATGTTATTGTGGTTGAGGAGCTAGAAAGTTTTTTCATTAGCCCGTAGATAAGAGCAGAGCTCTAAGAATTGGTAAGAAATGAAGCGAGTCTATGAAATGATTGCTAAAAGACTTACTAGCAGTGAACCTGGATGTGTTCGCTTAGAAGCATGTTGACATGGTGGGAATAAATCCTAAAGTCTCCGTTACACTTTAAAATTTGATCCAAAAATCAAACCTAAAATGCAAAGGTAATGAGCAGTGAGCATAGAAAAGTACAAAGCAATGAAAAAAGAGGTATGCAAGCTATTGAGGAATGGTTTTAATCGCAAAGCTCAATATCCCGTATGGGTATGTAATGCGATCTTAGTACCAAAGAGCAACGAGAAATGGTGAACGTGCCAGGAAATCCTTTTTCCCTTAGCACATGGAATGGAAGCCATGGTAACAGTTGAAATTGGAGTTGGTTCAATAAGAAAAATAGGATATGATGATGAACAAAATGAAGAAGACATGAAAATGAACCTAGACCTTTTAGAAGAACAATGAGATGACTTTCAATTCAAGCTCTTTGCATACCAAAAGAAAGATGGAAAAATATTTTAACTACATGTTTCGCAAGAAAAACTTCAAAGTAGGGGACTTAGTCTTAAAGAAAGTATTCGTTGTAGACAAGAAATCGAGTTCTAGTTCGATTGACCCAAAGTCGGAAGGATCATATACGATAGTCGAAGTTGTGGGATTAGGAACATACAAGCTTGTCGGGAAAAAAATGGCAAGCCAATTAAGCATATCTGGAATGTCATGTATTTAAGAAAGTATTGTCAATTAAGAAAAAATATTTCCTCGATTGTGCGAATTCATTGAAGTTAATTAAGAATTTATTTTAAGTTCCGTGTTTGAATTTGTGTTGAGCAAAGTCCAACAAGATTATCGATTATCTACTACACAAGCTCAACAACGGTTGCGAAGCAAAAAGAATGATAAAACGTAAAATCTCATTAATAAAAAGAAAACTCTTGAGGCAAGTCAAATTTGTGAGCTAAATCTATTACAAAAGCCATGATTTGCGAACTAAATCTATTACATAGTCACAAGACATGTTTAGCTAATTAGACTACCCTACGCATCTGTTGTCCCTACGAATCATCTCTTTGCCCAAAATAGCCTCTAAAGGTTGACCAAAAGTTAGGAAGGAAATGCATGAGGATTTATCATGATATCTAGAACTATGCCTTGCATGGAGATCCCTTATAGATATATCTTTGGAAAATATAAAAGCATGACAAACATGCCATCTTTCACACCATTCTTCGCTAGCTTCTGGATTATGCACACTGGGATCAAAGTTACAGATATGGCAGGAGGAAGATTAGGATAATTCCAAGATCTTGCCCAATTACATAAAACATTTGCATAAGATTTAAAAGATGATTTATCAGGAAAATATAGTGAAATCAGAAACAAAAATGAATAACCGGTGACAACATGTAAAAGGATTTAGGGAGACGAGGCTTTTCCCCAGAATATGCAATAAACCAAATATCAAAATACATATTCTGTAATTAAAAAAATGAATGTAAGTGATAACATGGTACCTATATGTAGTGTTACAGTCTCACAAAGACCTTATCTCAGCTGTTGAATCCCAACGAACTCATCACCTAAAACGTCGCGCAATCTCAGTAGCTCAATATGAAAAGACGCAAAACAAACGATCGTGAAATAATTAAACAGCACATGCATAGAATAAAGACAGTCAAAAGAACGTTTCCCAAAATCATGCCTGAATCAAAATTAAAGTTTTGAAAAGTTTCCATTTAGTCCAACAATAAATGCCAATAAGTAATTGGGCCAAGTCATCATGGAAGTTTGCCATCCCAAAATATCAAACAATTATAGTCCTAGATTTAGTATAAATAATAAAAGTAGCCTTCGGGGAGTATTATACTATGTGAACATCGCCCAATACCGGCGAAGCGAAAGCTATATGCAAAGGAGTTCAAATGGCTCACGCCAAGTGGGCGAACCTATCCCTTCCAAGCTAGCAAAGAGCTGCTATTAGAACACAAGAGAAATGTTTAACACGGGACTTTAGGGCTAATATATGACATATACATTCGTAAAACGTGACAGCAGAATCAGTTATAAGTTGGCTAATAAAAGGCTGCTAGCTATCACCTCTCTCAAAATAATGAAATTACCGAACATCATTGGAGGAAAATCTATAATTACCCTCGTTCCTGATAGAAGAAGAGCATGCAATTCAAATGTTTCCCTCTAAATACCTATTTCCCCTATTCTTGCAAGTTTGAGCATCGAAACTAGTGAGTTTAGGAGGAGATAATTATAGATAGATGAGAGAATTTGTTTATTAAATGTTTACCTTCTACACTAATATATTGTTTATTAAGCATCGTGTGGTGAGTCTTAGGTTTGCTCTTCATTAAAATAACTCATAGCTGGAAAAAAATCTCCTTAGTCACCTCTCAAGAAAAATAAAATAAAGGAAAAAAAGCAACAACTGTCTCTAACATTTTTAATTTTTGCAGACTTTACCTAATCTTCAATTATATGTGCCAGCTGAGGTTTCTAACATTTCAAAAATATGTATCTGGAGTCAAAATGGATGGAATCCATCCGCTTTTCCATTAGTTGACCAAGTATAAGGGTAAAATGGTAACTTTATCTATTTTTATATAAAAACACTTAAAATAATTAAATAAAAAATCATCATCTTCTATCCCTACCCTTACCCTTACCCCGTCACATCCCCATCCCCATCAAAACCCACCTCTACCCTTTTCTAAAATCAAACCCTTGCTATCCATCGTTGTCCACAGTCGCCCGCAGTCGTCCACGTCCACCACCAACACTAAGCAAATTCCCAAATCACAATCACAAACAAACCAAATTCTAAAACCAAACCCTTGCTACCCATTATCATCAACAATCATCCATTGCTGGCCTCATCACCCACGACCACCATTATTACCACCAACAGAAAGCAAAATTCCCAAATTATAATCACAACACAAAGAAAAATTAAGAACTTTCCTTCACAAACAACACTCATTCTCCTCTATACCTTTACTACAAATGACCCACCAGCTTCCTCCACTTTCACCGCAGGCTTCCATCCCAACCCTGCACACTCCGACACCTCTCAAGTAAGCGTATTACCCTCAAAATCTCAATCTTTGTCAGTCGTATTGAATGCACTTGTGAAGTCGGTTCGGGGTAGGGATGGAGGCGTCAGCGAAAGCAAACGGTTTAGGTAAAATTTAGAGCTGCAATGAGGGAGATGAAGTGAACGAGAGTAAGAAAAGGAGTTTGAGAGAAGTGGAAATGAAGTGAGCGGCGGTGGCACAACAGGTGGCGGTGGTGACGTGATTGGTTTTCCCCATTTTTGGTAGTTGAGAGTGGAACGGGGTGTGGAGAAATACATACAAGAGACTATTTTATTTTATTTTTTCTTTTTTTCTTTAAATTTTAATATTTTATATTAAATTGTAAAGTTACTATTTTGCCCTTTGACAATTTGGTCAAAATCAATTTACCTGGTCAACTAACAGTCAAATGGATGGACTCCTGATGCATATTTATGAACGGTTAGGGACCTTCAGTGATACAAATTAAAAGTTAGGGTAAAATATGCAAAAATTGAAAAGATTATGGACCATTGCTGCAATTTTTCCTAAAATAAAATACACTACCTAGTATATCCTGGGAAGTTTCATGTACAAAATAGGACCTGAAACAAATAAATCTTACAGCCCGTTCAAATCTAATTTAAGGTTGATGGTCCCACTAACAATTTGATGTATTAAGTTGCTGCTTTATTTGCTAATCATTCATCTCGAATATAAATGTCAATCATCTTACCTCAATTAGACAACCTAAAGTGTTACACTCAGTGTAGATGCTACTTTATTTTCATTGACGCTGAATTGAGATTTCCCTACATTCTTTCCACGGATTGATCCATACTTGTCTATCTTTATTATGGCCTGTCTTCGAGATTTGTTATGGAGATTTCCCTACATTCTTTTTGCACCTTCATTAAATCTATCCATGCTTCATGAAGGATTTGAGTCCAGTTGCCTAAATATGGATATGTCATGCTTTAGTTTTGGGCTTTAGCTGGTGGAAAGTGTTTGTTAGTGAACTTCTGAACCAAATCATTTCAAGAGGTAATACTGCCTGCAAGTTGTGAGTATAGTCGTTCCCTTGCTCCTTCCTTCAGTGTATGTGGAAAGAATTGCATTTGAGTGGCTTCTTTAGCCACACCCTAATAAGTGAAGTTACTCCATAACTTCAGAAACTAAGGGACATTTTGTATGAGTTTTCATAAATCTTATCGAAAAATTGCAAATAATTGTGATTCTGAAAGAGATTGATAACCACGGCCGGCCCTGGCCCAAGGCAAACACGGCCACTGCCTTGGGCCTTAAAAATCAAGGGGCCTCATAAAAAATAAAAAGGCCCAAATCCTGGAAAGGGGTGTTAGGACATTGAGACAGAGAGAGGGAGGGAGGGAGAGAGAGAGAGAGAGAGAGAGAGTTGTTTCCTGCCAAAACAACAAAAGCTCTGTCCTAGGTTCCCCCACTCCAGCTTTTCCTCTTTTTATACCCACAAAGTCACTACTTTCTTACAATTTGATCATCGCTTTCTCTTCTTCACTTGAGTATTTGCTCTACAGTTCTGTTTTTACAGTTCTTAGTCTGAAACCAATTCAATCATTGTGAAAGGGAACTGAAGAGGCATTGATAGAGCAAAACCAACAATAGGTGAGGCAAAATCTCATTTAGAATCCGACATTGACTAGAGTTCTTTTTCAGGTTTCTTTCTATATTAGGTTTTTTTTTTTGTATTTTAAATTTCTATTTGATGTCTGGGTTCTTGTTTTTGTTATTTGCTTCTTGTTTATGTGAATTAAGGGTTTGTTCTTTACTTGTTGTTTATGTGAATTAGGGGGTTGTCTGCGAATCTGGGGCTTGATTTGGGGCTTGTGTTGAGGTGGGAACAATGAGCAACGGAAACCTGTCAAGCTATTACTATTGAAGTTCAACGTTGAAAGTTTTTTAAGGTTGAAAATTTCTATCTGGATTTCGCGAGAGAATTTGTTTGAGTCAAGGAGCAAATTCTCAGTATTCATATCTTCAACTCTAAAAGGCTAAAATGAAAATCAAATTATGAAGATCTACAAACTCTATAAAGCACTCTCAATACCAAGAAAAATATAAGTACTCATAAACTAATAGAGGAGATACTTTGCTCCTAATTATTACTATCCTCACCATGACATAATTTTGAAATCATGACATTAAAGACTTCAAGAAGA
Organism: Fraxinus anomala; assembly: GCA_903798345.1. NCBI lineage: Eukaryota > Viridiplantae > Streptophyta > Magnoliopsida > Lamiales > Oleaceae > Fraxinus > Fraxinus anomala. Next base: position 5,717 of record CAIGRN010184310.1, on the reverse strand, counting down.
AGCCATTAAGAGATGAAACATGTATAAGTGTATGTTTTCTTCCTTGTGCAATCAGTTGAGAGTTCATGGAATTCAAATTCAAGTGTATTGAACATTTATTATACGGAGACATGGTAGAAGTATAAAGAAACATAGTAACCGATGCAGAAATTTTTTTAATTATTAAGGAAAAAGAGATAATGTTCATAGGACAAAAAAAATCTATATTTTGAATTGAAAAAAATCTCTATTTGAATATAAAAATGTTATTTTTATTTAAATATTTAAATGTTGTTACACTTGTAAAAACATTATGCTTGAGGGCCTTTTAATAATTATTCGCCTAGGGCCTCTAAATTATCGGGACCGGCCTTGTTGATAACATCTTGTCGGCGTTAAGAATTTGGTTGCCTATATGGAGGGTAAGAAATAAATGATTGATTTTGAACTACATGTGAGGTCATAAACTCTCCAACTACAGAATCTCCTCATCAACTACAGCTACAGTTGGTTGAGAGGCAGGGACCTGATTTTCTAACATTGCCTTCTTTTTCTCTCTTTCTTCTCTCTATTTTAATCTTGACATCAATGAATCAATATAAATTAAGAATTAAAATGTCAACTAAGGTTTACATCATCATTCTAGACACAATGATATTCGCCTAACATGCTGATAACTCAACTCACGTAATTAATTGAGTATTCATTACCCGAAAAATCTAATTGCAAAGAGAAGGTTGAAAATGATTACTCATCCCCTCCGAATTCCTTAAAATGAGGCTTTTGTAAATCCTAGTTTTTCTTACTTGAAATCAGGCTTTTCATTGTTTAATTCATATTTTGAGTATTGAATGTTCTGCACTTATTTTCATGATTGTTACGTTTAATTGCTGGGAGGCCTACTAGTTTATTATTTGTTGCAATCTATCGCTGATATGGTCATTTTTCGATCAACCCCGAACAACAATGCTCGAGATTGTTTCTGATCATCTAGGGAGTTTTTCCAAGATGTCATCCTCGAACTTAATTGCCGCACGTGACGATTCCACGTCACCTCGAATTTTTATGTTTATCCATTTTCTCTACTTCAAAAGACATACTTTAGTAGGACTCTACTTCCCTTTTCAAACTTATCCAACTTCGATAAGGTTTCATCCCATTAGAACTTTTTGTCATATCTTAATAGAACTTTAACACATTCTAAAACTCCAAAAATGATAAGATACCTGATAATCTAACTCTACTAGGAGTGTACTACCTACTCTATAAATACATGAACACAATTCATTATTCACGTATGTTTACATTCAATTTATTGCATTACGCTTATATTTTCCTCTTTTGCAAACTTAAGCATCGGAGGGGCGATGAGGCGTGTCCTCGATGCCTTTTTTCAGGTACCGAAGATTTCGTTCGTGATCATCCTCAAGTGTCAAGCTCGAGAATCAACATGTGACAATTTTTGGTAACATCATTGGCACCGTCTGTGGGAAACGATTACGGTTAACCACGAAGAGAACACGTAGAAAAAGTCGATAAAAGATTTCTGAGAAAGATGGAGATGGCTACTAAGAAATATGGATTGGGATAGATTACTTTTGACTCCACGCTATAGATCTATGGAAGAAAGAAGGGAAAAAGTTAGATCTGGGAAATATAGAGTTGATAAGGTCAAGAAGGTCCATTATTCAGCTTGGATTTCATATCAGAGGAAAAATAGGAAAAAAGCCCCAGATCAAACAACTAAATCTGACTTTCTATCACTCAATCGGCGGTAGCTAAGCTCTGCCTCCAACTATAATATATTTGAAACAACCTCACCATTCTTCTACCCCCAGTCATGATCGAAAGCTCCAGGTCCACCCTAAATCAGGTATATAAAATAACCACTGAAGCAGAAATAGAAGAGGAAAGGGGATAGGCGTGTTTTGATCTCCAGTCGTCGCCGTTAAAGCTACTATCAACTCTGGTGAAAACTTTCGAGTTAACCGTAGGCCACACACGACGTATAATCAAAACCTCCAATCATTGTTTACATAGTATAAAATTAGACTATCATTCTCTGTGGGATCGACACTTGCTTCCATTAGTACACTTATTTTCTAGAAGTTAAGGTTTTATTTTTGGGTGCATGCGACAGCACACCACTCCCTCTTGGGTTGTAACTTTTTTCACTAATAGATCACACCACTGCATGTGGTTCTATTTAAAAAAAAAAAAAAAAAAAAGGTTGGGAAGCTTGAAAATGAATTTTGGCTATAGCTCTGTGGAAGAAACTCGAAATTTGCTTCATAATAAGTAATGAGTTATTTATGTTTCTTTACTCTTTATTTTCATTTTCCCCCTTAATTTTCTTATTTTCCAGTTTTGACCCCTGAAATTTAACCGTTATGCCTTGATCCTATAAAATTATATAGCTATTAAGTTGAATAATGCTATATAGCTCTACTGGGTTTATAATTCCAGTAATTTTCCCCTTGCAGATTTCTTGATATTATTCTTTTCTCCATTCACTTTCTCGTGTGTATATATTACTCTTCATAGTAAAAAATATTGTTTAATCATTTTGCAGCTAATAAATTTTTGGTTTTATTTTTAAACAATAATAATTAGGTTGTTAGACAAAATATGTCCTATTAGGATGCAAAAATATATCATACAAACATAATTTGAAAATTCTTTTCTAGGCTGACATAAATAATATCAAATACAAATAATATTCTAAAATTTATGCAAAAACTATATTGTTTATTTATGGGACAATTAAATTCTAGTATATTTATTAATTATGATATTTAAGTTATTATTGAAAAGATGTAGAAAATCTTTGCTACTTTGCATATATGTATCTTTTGTGCAAATTCGTTACAACGAACCATAAGATTACATATCTTTATTCTTACCTTAGTACCCGGATCTATCTCTCATTTTGCCTTCTCCATTTCTTTGAAGATCACATGAATATTTTTTTTTTTGAAAAGCAAAGTAATCATCTTTGATTGGAGAAATTAGAACATCCTTTGATTTGATGGCAAGTCGTGATAAATTTAAAGGGACACCCCTAAAAGAAGTAAAGAAAGATCTTTTGAAGCCACCATTCCAGAAGCCAAGAACCCAAAAAACATATGCTCTTAATAGCGAAGCCGCAGTAGATAATCCAACAGAGGAAAAGAAACCAAATAAAGAAGCTACAAGGGAATCCAGTCCTCTTAAGCCGCTCTGCGAATATGATATTAAAGACTCACTTTCTGATGTTAAAGAACCAAAAATGGATGACTATATTCTAGAAAACTTTTGGAATGATATTCCTGACACTGATAAAAAGTATTAAATTGAGTTTAGAAATATGTATTTTTTATGAGAATGGATTGGATTAAATTAAATTAAATTATATTTTATAAGAAGATGGTTCATAGTTTAAGTGAATACAATGCTTTTCAAACCTTTCACACATATTTTTCATGTTCACAAACAAGATGCAAAAAGCTTACGTATTAGTGGAACTGCAAACGTATTAGTGGAACTGCAAAATCTGTTAGACAAGTGTTTCAATACCGGATAACGTATATGCAATAAATACCGTATATGCAAGAGTTACCGTATATGCAACATTTATCGTATATGCAAGAGTTACCGTCTATGAAAGAATTACTGTATATGCATTGATTTAAACACCGGATTTTCATATACCGATTTTGCATATAATTTTGAATATAACAGATTCAATTATATATAATAGATCTAACAACTGAAAACAAATGAAAATTGAAAAAACAAATTAAACAGTGAACTTTTAACTCGAAGCCTATGTTACACACAGTTTCCTTAAAATAGATTCACCCCTCACCGTCTGTGCTTGAGGTTTAGATCGAGCGTCCGTTTCTCAGGATACAACGGTAAAACTAGTAAATACTGAGTACCACAGATACTATTTCAACAAACTGATTTAGTGCTTGAACAATTCCACCACCAAGACTCGAACAGAAAAAAAAAATATGCAGACAGAACTCAAAAATATATTTTTAGATGAATTCGTGTATTTAAAAAGAGGAAAAACGAGACATATATATACTGGCTCTTGAGAGTGTAAATTGCCATTCACTTAATGACAATTACCATATAAGTTTCAACTGTTTTAGAAAATGAAAAATCAGGCTCGCACACAAGTTCAAAGTCCGAAGCCTATTTCAATCCGTGATTTGCACCACCTCTGCGTGGGCGCGTGGAGAGAGCCTTTATGCTACACATGATTATACCCTTCTAAAGTGCAACCATATATAAAGTGGTTTTTGTTTTCATCAACTTCCTATGTGAGACAAATACATTTCTAATTTTCCCACCAACATAAACTTCTTTTAAGTAGCACATTTTGAGCTTCAATTTCTCATTTACCCGAGCATCAATTTTGACAAATAACTATATGATTTCGATGTACTCATGGAGGAGAACGCAAATCAATATTTATCTTTCAAAATAGACAAATGGGTCCCACTCAAAATTTAGCCAAAGTCAACCAATTTCTAATTTTTCCCAACAAAATCTTCTTCCTAATTTTTATTTCTCTGCAAAAGTCAACCTTTCAGTTTCAGGCGTCATTAAAATTTTACCTCTCCAACTGGTTCATGCTGAAAACTGAGAACCAACTTGGAATCCAAGCCAGCTAATGTGAAAAGTCGAAAAAAAATCTCATAAAAAGAAAACCAATTTCACTCATACTGATGATGTCACATGATGAATATAATGTGATCCTTAAGGATTAACATCTGTCTATATAGTACTCCACATGGACATATTGAATTCCGTTACTATATAATCGATAATATTATTTTTATGATTAATTGCCTATTTCCATACCAGTGAGAGCAAACAAGAAACGAAACTTGAAATCAATTTAAAATGCACATGATATAGAGTCGTTCACTCTTAATGCGAGAACTAAGTCAACTTAGAGCTGTTAAGGAAAGAAAACTCACCCTACTGTCGACCTCGTTAACTTTAACTCGAAGGTCAATCTATCTAGGATAAATGTAGAAGGTAGTATTCAGGTACCATACATGTAAAAAAATTAATTATTATTTATATCTAAATTAAAACTAAATGCTGAAGTCCTATTTGTTTTTGAACCCAATTCAGAAACTTCCATTAAAAGAAGTCGCCCCAAACATCAGGTGAAATATTTATCAGCGTACAATTTGTCAATTCAGCCACATTAACACGGTACATTGTAGAAACAGAAGCTAGTTTTCGGCTAAATCATTCCCCTCGCGGGGTGTGAAGTAACAAGTGCCACAAAAAACCTCTGAAGAAATAGCTATGATATCAAATAAAATTGGATCAATTGGTGAAAGATGAGATACATTCTTCAGCCCATTAATCACCCAAGCAGCATTGCATTGAGCCACTTGTATCAAAATCCCTCTTTTCTGGGCAAACACGAGCCCTTCTCGCGTTTCTAAGGCCTCAGCCACTTTTCAGTACAAGAACACGATACACGAGTGTAAGTTGTGTAACTCTTTTCCCTTAAAAATTACTAGTGAGACACTAAGATTGAGCAAATGGCCCAATACCCAACTCTTTGCAGGTCAGTTAGCAGATGATTTGCCGGAGATGGAACAGTGGGTTGTGAGACGTGACGGTGATTTTCGTCGAAATTCTACTTTTCAAGTAAGCAATGACTTGCCCTAACTTGATATTGAAAATGTTTGAAACTTTGTCGGCTTATATAATTGTGGTCTGGT
>CAIGRN010184292.1:639-12393 GCA_903798345.1 Fraxinus anomala | reverse complement strand
TGTCAAAATGTAAGTGGTGAAGTTATTTGATTGATAAGATTTTGATCCAATTAAATATTGTCACATCATCCGTTGGTAAATTATTATGTAAATGGTTACGTATATGTAGCACAACCCAATAAACTATACTTACGAGGATAAAGTGTCCCAACGTCTTTATTGTTATAAGCAACGTCTATGGGAAAAACTATGACAATAATAATTGCATAGACATAAGAGAAGTGTCTTAAAAGTTGAAACAAGAGTCCATATTTCCCTTTATTTAGTGGTCAAAATTATGCATTTAGCTCATGCGAGTAACATTTGTTCATTGAAATAAGCAGGAATGCATATATGATATGTTTGATAAGGAGTAATAGAACACGGAATAACGTTGAGGAAGAAAAAATTCAGTGCTACTTAATAGTGTTGTACGAAACATGTCACCAATACTCGTTCAAGGACATTTCGACTTTCCACCATGAGTAGTCATATCCGTGTAGCATTTGCCACATTTTTCTTTGTTTCCATATTGCCCAGGAGGAACGCATTTGCATCGGTCACAACAAGTCATGCACGCTCTCATGCATAATCTCTTCCGGGAATGCAACTTGCACCTTTCGACACATAGGGGGCTGCACTCTGCAAAGATAATAAGCTAGCACATTATATAATTTTCATCGAATATTTGAATCTTGAAGCACTAAAAGTATCTAGTAAGAAGTTACCTAGTTTAGGTTTTGGTGCGGGTGTGGTAGGTGGAGGCGGCGGGGGTAGAACCTCAACTGGTGGAGGTGGGGTTGTGGCCTTAATTGGTGGAGGCGGCGGTAGCACCTTGACTGGTGGAGGAGGTGGTGATACCTTGATTGGTGAAGGAGGTGGTGTCTTGTAACTTGGACTTGCTGCATCCTATATATATCACAAGAATTTCATGAGCTTTAGACTTTTATAATGTTGAGTTCATAGGCATATTAGATATCCCATGTTTCATCTTCTCGCCTTAATTTTCCTAGGATGTAAAAAAGATCTATTTGGCCATTTCGTCTGAGACAGAGAGATAGAGACGTGAAAATAAAGAACCATTGTTAACTTTTCTCCATCATAGTGAAAATTTATTGCAACAAATGGACGCGGTGAATCAATATAAATCCGTGTGTTTGATTTGCGAGTTTTCTTCAAAAACTTTTATCGTGTCATTAGGACGATGTAGAGATTAGTTTGTGCAATTTGATTTGCAGGAATTTTTGAGAAAAACATGGATGAAAAGGACTTAAATGTAGTCCTAATATTACCTCATGGAGTATTTCCTCATTCCATTGAGACGAAACCTACAAAATCAAGAAAGAGTTGTTGTCCAAACGAAAAATCATGTCACGTCACTAAATTAGAGAGAAATAAGATCTTTTTTATCGAGTATCCATGATTAAAGAAAAACGACAAAAGAGAGAGGTACCTGTGTGGAAACCAGAAGAAAAGATGCCAAGAGAAAGAGAACAACTTTTGAAGCCATTGCTAGCAGCAAGCAAGGGAACCGAATCGAGAGAGGCCAAAACTACTCAGTAATGATTCAGATGTGGAAGTATGGCATATATAGCACTATAAAGTCCCTTAAAATATTTACTTATAAGTAAATAAATATTTTTTAATTGATAAAAGCTGGAAATAAATTATATGCCAGNTTAATTGATAAAAGCTGGAAATAAATTATATGCCAGCTTAGACATAAATTATGGGTTTTTCTGCAGAATCAAGTTGCCCACATGCCACAGGCATTGTCTGTAAAAAAATAATATATCTATTTCATCAGATTGTGTGTGAAAAATAATTTATTAAGCAGCACATGACTCGTCTTTGAAACTTGTAACAAGCCTTCCAAATCTAGTCAATTAGGTGTGACGACACTTCAAATGCTTGGATTTTGATGTCTAGTACATAAATTTAAGATAGATGGTAATAAATTTTTTTTTTTTTTCTTTTGTTTGTCAAAACTAATCATATTGGGAGTTCAACACTCAATAGTATGAAAATTACGCCCATGTTTGATATACATTAAAATTTTCATTTTCATTTTCATTCTTCTGCTCATTTTTAATCTGTATAAGAAGTTATTTTATTATAAAAAGTAGTGTAGTTATTAAAAAGGAAGGAAAAGTTGGTGTGTAAGAAGTAGTTAGATGATAAGGTTTTATGTAAGAAAGTAAATAACGGTTCTCACAGACACCTATAGGTCTAATTCTGACGAACGTGCTCCTAGCAAGATACCTACTTATAGCCCCCATACAGATCGATGCGTAGTATCTTGCAAGATCTATGGCTAGAACTAATGGAGCATTAATCCCGTGATGCTCTATTAGCTCTCCTCTGTGAATGACTATTGATGTTCTTCGCTATCTCAGCGCATTTTCTCGCACGTATGTATGAATGTACTTGTGCGGTGCCAAAGATTTTGTCTATCGCGTTTTCTCGCACGTATGTATGAATGTACATGTGCGGTGCCAAAGATTTTGTCTACCTATTGTTTAATTTTGTTTGGTTGTGTAAAATTTAGAAGTGGGATTTCACATAATAGAGGGATTGAGATTGGCACTGGCACCCTAGACAGAGTACTCTTGCAACTTGCAAGGATTGTGAATTATGATATAAACATTGGGACTGAGATTCTTCTTTCAAATTCATGTGATGTCACGTCACTGGAACATTAGTCAAAGGTATTCATATCATTTCAGTACAAATAATATTTAAATGCAATCAAAAGGTATTCTTGACTTTTTATAATCTAAAACTTCTTTGAACTTTTCAAAAACTTCATGCTTAAAGATAATTAGATAAGTTTGTATACTTCGAGAGAAGCAAAAAGCATCTACCATTTGAACAAAATCTAAGAATAATATTTACATGAAAAACAAATTGAAATCATAAGAAATTATTGAGAAGATTCTATTTAACAATTGTCGATTCAATGATAATCAGACTGGATTTTGAGTCGACGATTGAGCAATAGAATTATCAAATATGCTCGACCTTTTCTTGGTTTCTCCCTTTTTCTTGCGCTCAAAATATTTTTGGGCATGACTTGCAACTTGTGTTGGAGTCCTGGTTCGAACTTCATGTCTTGATATACTCTTCCAATCTCCTTTGCCGTATTTTTCCAAGCCCACTAAAAATAACCTATTGTACATAAAGGTAAGAGAGTCAAACTATTACATTTAAACACAAGTTTCAATCGAGCCCAAATACATTATTCACTTGGTTTTTCTCCCAACATTTTTAATCATATTTTTCCGAGCAAATAAAAGTTAGTCAAGATGTCAACAAATGCATCGTTGTGTTCTCATTTGCTAAAAAGAGTCAATATGTCGAAAATGTATAGAAAGACAACTAATTGAACATCAAGTTCGAGGTAATAGATCTCAACTCGTATCGCTAAGAAAGGGAGAAAATTATTACAAGAGTATCAAAAACAAAATTGGAATTAAATTTTAGGTTGCCTAAGATTAATAGGCATGAGTATACAGTACCTGTGTTCCTCCTCAGTCCAGGGTTTCGCTACTCTTTTCTGCACCTTCTTCCCGGAATCCACCAAACAATCGGCTTCATCAGATTCCGCCGCCGTGTCGTCTGTATATATCGGAGGTGCAATTAATCCATCCTCGATTAATGCCAAATCATGCAACAAATCATCGTAATGTTCTTCAATTTCCAGTGCCGATTTTTCCTCAAGTTTTGCAGTAATTTTAATTTTCTCCCATCGATTTGGAGTCCCGTCTGGAAATTGAACAAGATCAAACTCGAATCGCTTATTTTCTTCCCAACTCCAAGAAGAATCTGCCATAATTGCTTATTTTCTCTTCTTCACACGAGTTATATTGAAGATTTCTTCTTCGAGTAATCGCTTAATATGCAGATATGTTGGGCGATGTTGGGCGAAATGAAAGATTTTAAGGGCTTTTTCCTGATTTGCTCCGATTTCCTAACTCTAACTACTGCAAACCAATTCGAATTCAGTTAATTGTTAAACATGGAATTGACGAACCTAAAGTGGAGTTAGGCTCTTAGGGATCTCAAATTGAATTTTAAGAGAATTTTCAATTTCAACTTCCAAATTACAAACTAGCAAATTGGGAAAATTTCAATTGAAGCCATCGACCTTACAAGTTTGTTTCACGTTGATCACAGAGCTTCAATTTGTTTCAATTTTACCATTCTACTATGTTCATATTTCAATTTGACCGTTCCATGTAGCCGTTGCTAAAAATTGATGGAATACGTAGATTTGACGGACATTTGTGATTTGACAAGCCCTTGTTTGAGTCCCCTTTTTTCTTTTTTTTTTTCCGAGAAAATGTGTGTTAAAATAGTAAATTTTTTGATGATGTGATTAAAAAATAGAGAACATAAAATTATTGGATTATTCTTAGTGTACATAGGGGACACCATAATGGTATCCATAATGGACACATGATGCCCCCCTATTGGAGGGGGTGTCGATGGGCCCGAGCTCCTTTCAATAAGGGGGCACCATGTGTCCATTATGGACACCATTATGGTGCCCTCTATGTACACCAAGTACAACCCAAAATTATTTTATGGGATGATGTGTGGTTGAAAATAAATTTTGTAAAAAATGTGGACCAAACATTGGCAAATATTTTTTGAATAATCCTTTTTGGAGTGCCAAAAAAAAAAAAAATGAATAAATAAAAATCCAAACTTCTTTTAGTTAATCTGATCTTGATTGATCCGATAATGTACCTAGTTTAGTTACTTTTTGATAAAAATATTAAAGTAACATCGACACGGTTAATAGTAACTTTTAAGTTATCATTATTCACATATAAAACGTGGACACCATTACATATTCGACAATGGCAATGGCAATGACAATGACAATTGAAAATTATGTTTATTTGACAAACACGTGGATTGAGCACGAGAATTCCGATCTTTTCTTCATGTTTTGACTTTAGTTTTGTATATTATTGGTAAAGTTAAAAATACATCCATAAATTACTGAGTAAATCCCAGAAATATTAGTTTGTCAAGCATAAAATCAAACTTTTTCAAAATGTGCGACAATATTCTATTCAAAAATGTGGAATCAATGACCTTTAAGAATAATTGAAGATGCTCGATTTTTTGTCTTTATTCTTCCCCTTCTTTTGATGCTCGAAATATTTTTGCACACGAGTTGTGATTTAGATTTGGGGTCATCGTGTAGATTGCATTTCTTGATATGATCTTCTAATCTCCTTCGTCATACTTTTGCATAGCATAATTCATTCAGAAAATAATCACTTAATTCCCAAACAAAAATATTTAATCTTAAATAATTCGTAGAATTTTTTTAGATAGACGGATTTATGTCAAAAACTAGTATGTTTTTAAGCTTACTTTATTAAGACAATAAAATTTTAATAGTATCTTTTTCTGTCTTGTTTTCTTGATATTATCTGAATGATTATGATTTAAATTATTTAAAATTGGAAAATATATGGACTGCCAAATTTTATGCTCCACATATTAACTTAAATTTTGTAGAATATCTATAGCATATAAATGTTGATGTCGACTTGTACCTTTTCTCTTATTTTCCTTTGTGCTTATTTGGAAATTAATTTTCTAAAAATTGCACTATTGGCCACTAATCTATTAACTAGATGCAATTTCGCCTCCAACCTTTTGTTTTAGCTATCCATTATTCACCGTGATGGCGGCTTGTTGAATCATGAAGGAAGGAATTTTATCGGTATTAAATTATTCAAATGAAGTCGTAATTCTTCAACATGTTTGATACGATTTTCCATTAATTTTTATTTGTGAACCCGTATATTTCTCTTTTTTTTCTCTTAGCCTTTGTTTGGGCGCCTTTCTTCCAAAATTATAATTAAGAATCCGATTGTTATACAGTCAACGAGCCTCACTATGGTAGCCATGTTTGACTGTTTTATCTTCAGTCAATTAAAATTTTTGAGGGAAAGATCATGGTGTCCCTAACTTGTTACATTCAATATTCTTAAGTAGGACAATTTTGGCATTTCAAACTACAAAAAGGATGGCTGCTAGTTGTGGTTGGATCAAATTCAAACATACTATTACAAAGTTTATATTTTTTATTAAAATGTGGAATTAATGGCGCCCAAATAGGCGCTTAGTGAGAAATATTTTGAAATTATAGTAATATATTTTAAATAAGTGTAATTAGTACAAAATGCTCATACCTTATATTATTGTGCAAATGATTAATAGCAGAAAACCCAATTAAAAACGTTTTAATTTGCGACATATCTCGAGAAAGATTGATTCTTATGTGAATATGCTCCATCATTGGACTGCAAAATGTGAAGCTGATATGGTAATGTACGCTAATATTGCTTAAAAATTCTACTTTTGATGGCTCATGGGTAGAATGGAGTAGCGTGGAAAATAAAGTTTTAAAATTTTGGAATTGTGGGTGATATATATAAAATATTTGGATTTAATTTGTAAAAAAGTAAAAGTTTGGGTATTGAAATTACAATTTTTTTTCCTTTTTAATTTAGGCATTTTTTACCTTTTTAACGACAAATTTGATGGATGTTTTGCACAAAATGTTTCAAACAACGGGATTTTCAGCGATTTTCAATAGATAGATGGGTATATCGCAATTTGAAACGTTTTTAAGGAAATTTTCTGGTATTAATTTTTGTGTAAAACATTCATACCTTTCATTTTTACTTTTCATTGCCAAAATTGTTCTTTCATCCACCTACCGTCAATTGTTCTGTTAATTCAATACAAAAAGTCAGTTTTCCTTTCAAACACTAAGGGTAAAATAATCTCAGCCCATTTATTCCCTTCTTCCAGTTTTCAAAATAGTTAATCCACAAGTAACACTAATGTAAATATGAAAGTAATTTATAAAATTATTACATTAAATAAAGAAAAATGGCTTAAAGAAAATTGTATTTTACAAAAATGGCTGCGGTAATTGTGGATTACTGATAAAATTTAAAATGGTAGATGAAGATATATATTGAATAGGTGATCGATGGATTGGCGATGTTCATTTCCATTTTGTGCTTATTAAGGGTGTAACTAAGGGATAAATTGAGAAGAGCAATTGTAAATTTGATGATGTGAAGTACTATCGAATTTCAATGGTGAAGATGAACTTGTCCTTTTTATTTCTTTTTAGCATGGAATTAACCTTATGATACTAATTCTTATGTATTAATTCTTTTTGTGGTAAACATCCCTACTTTTCAAACTACTTGCACAAAAAATCCCTACCTTTCAAACTACTTAACAAAAACGTCCCTACCTTTGTAACTCATTGGGAGAAAAAAATCCCCTTTTTTTGTAAGAAATCTGTTTATAAACAGCAACTTAAACTCCCAGAATACATCAATTCGATCACAGCAGAGTAGAGATAACAAAAAACGAAAGAGAATTGCTTTGAATCTTTTGGCTCACACACCAAACCATCTGTACCACTTTTTTTTATATAGACATACATTGACAATTGATCTCAGAATATCAAGGAGTCAATTATGTACAACAGCTAGCAAGAATCATGCTATACAAAATTAAGTTTAAACAATTGAATTCGGAAAAATAACTACGTTAGAAAACGCAAGAGTTGGCTATCAAACTGAATCTGTAGCTCTAATATTCACTCAAACAAATGGGAAGGAGAGTTACAATCAACTTGTCGTGCAGAAAATAAAATTTTCAATTTTCTCTCGAAGATAAATTTTAATATTTTGAAAATTAAAATTTTCTGAATAATAATTAATATGTCTGATCACTATTCCAATGGTTCAATCAGTGACCCAATGATCTAATACATTGTTCAGATCGAGGCTCAGGTCAAGCTTATAACTATGATTGCAGTAAAAAATTGAAGATACTTGAAGTCTCTAATTGGAACTAATCTTCTTCTTGGATGCAACAAGGAGGAGTGACGATTTCAATGGTTATGAGACATAAATGATATATAAAATTGATATAATACTATATGTACATCTTGTATGACAACGTGGTTGATATTTCCCCATATGTGGAAGATGCAGTGATGTGATGAATGAATTCAATCAAGAGTATAGATGTTGTCATATGAAAAAGTATAAAAAAATGTGTAAGTGAGAGTGCAACTGTAATATGACTGATAACATTGAAACAATGAAAGCAAATGGAGGAGATACAAATTGAGCTTGATTTGACAATTCATATGGAAGAATTTCTAGAATAGGTGACTATGGTCATAAACCATAATTCTAGGAGTATGGTTAATTAAAATACTAATGTAATTGGAATTAATTAAAATTTAAAAACTTTTAAATTTTCAAATTTTAATTTATATAGTAAGATTTCATTGCACTAACATTAGTAATATATATAATTCAGGTTTCAATGTAAACAATATTTAGTCATCAAACCTATTACACTGTGAGCCTGTTTGAGCCCTTTTTTTTTTTTTTTTTTGATGAAAATGTATTTTAAATAGTGATTTGATGGAGAATGTGTGGTTAAAAAATAAGAAAAAAATTTGATTTGCATGTAATATTATTTTATTGAAGATTATGATTGAAAATAAGAGAGAAAAATATATTTTGTAAATAATGGAGATCAAACAAGAGCACATGTTTGGTTCCCATTTTTTCAAAAACTCATTTTTTCAAAACTTATTTTCAACCACACATTCTCCTATAATATAATTTTATACAAAATTCAAAAAAAAATCTTATTTTTTAATCACACATTTTATAATAAAATACTATTTCAAAATGCATTTTGACCCAAAAGGGACTCAAACAGGGGTTAAATGTTACACTAAGGGTATGCTTGAGCCCTATTTTGAGAAAAATACATTTTAGAATAGTGATTTTGAGATAACGTGGTTAAAAAATAATAAAAATTTTTAGATTTACGTGTAAAATTATTTTATTGAAGAATGTGTGACTGAAAATGAGTTTTAAAAAATAAATATTTGAAAAAATAGTGCTCAAACAAGCCCAAAAAAATTATTAATAATTAATTTATTTAAAAAATTATATTACTACAAGAATTACTAAATGAAAAATTATGTTCAATTAACTAAAATATTTCATTTATAATTTTTTAAAAAAAAGCATTACACTCAATATCACAATTAAAAAAATATTACGTTTAACATCACAATATAAAAATAATAATCGAATTAAAATAATTAGAAATAAAATAAAATCGTCAAATAATAAAAGGATATAAGAGAAATTAAAATTTATTACAGTACAAAATGAAGGACAAAATGAAAAATAAAAAACCTCTATAAATTATACGGAATGAACTTCACTACACCAATTTAGTGTCAAATATATGAAGCAGGGTTGGAGGAGATTTTCGCTGCCTAAATGTTATTCACTATTCGAAAAACGCTTTAAAATTTAGTGACGGTTAGAAAATAATTTTGAAAGTAAAACCCTTTGATGCACATTATTGAGTGAAGAATTTATTTTAAATAGTGATTTGATAGAAAATATGTGGTTAAAAATGAAGAAAAATTTTAAATTTACGTATAATATTATTTTATAGAAAATTTTTGATTGAAAATGAGTTTTGAAAAAATAATTTTTTGTAAGAACATCAATCAAACAGGGTGTAAATAACTGTTGGGAAGTGCTTTTAACAAAACCAATTTTTATTGTCAAAGCGTCATTTAATTGTTTGGTTAACTTTTGTTTCAGAATTGCTAGACTCCAAATTCTACATTTGAATGTTTGGTAAAAAAATGCTTTTTTGCCAAATTGAATTATTATAATCTCTTTATGTATTTTATTGTTGTAAACCTTATTTTGTTTAATATCAATTAGTAATTTTATTGAAATTTTATTGTAAGATAATATTGTTGACCTCAAAAAATGGCTCCGACACGTGGCCAACAGGATAAGTCTTCACTTCAACTCTTCCTGCACACGTGGCACGTCGTTAGTAGCTCGTGGCCTTTCCCGAAAGGGTTGGGAGCAGCCGCAAGCACTCCGACGATCAAGTCAATTTATAGTTCAATCGGAAAAGGTTCAACGGAAGCGAAACACCAATCGAGAAGTGGTTGGATCAGTGTAATAATAAATCGATAATATCAAAGGGGGAGATTGATACTTGAATATACACTAGTAGGAGAAAATCGGGTTTCAATCCTTCTTCTGGCATATCAAGAGGGTATTTATACCAAGAAAGAGAAGAGGAGAGCCGTTGGATGCGGTGACACGTGTTATCGGATCCTCTAGATCTGTCCCATCCTAAGTGTAAATCTGTCCCTCCATAAGCTGACAGACATTGAATATCTCGACGAGCAGTTGAATTGACCGTTTGAGTCCTATCATACGTCCCATCAGTCAGGGTTTTGACTTTGAAAAGATCTCTGTACAAAAAATCTTTCGCGGGGACGAAGCTGGAGGCCAGGCAGGTGCGAAGTTGCGGAAGCGGAGTACGGGCCTTTGCATCTGCGGCGTATCGCAGATGAGTGGTTCCTTTATTGGCATACGTTCAGTTAGCCCCTGATGTAATCACTTCGACTTGTGCAATCAGTTCGTCCTATGTGCAATCACTTCGGCTGACGCGTGGCGTAGTGTGGGCCACCTCCACTAACTTTCAATTTTAATTGATGAGTATAGTACAAGGACTTTCAATTTTAATTGATGATGCGCATGGTACGAACTTTGGAGGTAGAAAGTTGAGTGATGGACGTCAATGATGTCGTCGAAATGTCGATATGAAGTTACCTGCGATACGGCTGAAGTGACAGCTGGTACAGCCCAAAGTGATAGTGGTTTGCAACTCTTTGCAGAGCTGTCGCAAGTAGCTAGTGAAGCCGAGGCGACAAGAATTGGCAACTCCAGGGGGGAGTTGTTGCAACATCGAATTCTGCCTTGGTCGAAGTGATGGTGATTGGCAACTCTTTGCAGAGCTGTCGCAACACATAGTTGGTGCAGCCGAGGCGACAGGACTTGGCAACTCTAGGGGGAGTTGTTTCAACATCGGATTCTGCGTGGTGGTTGGCAACTCTTTGCAGAGCTGTCACTGGCAACTCCAGGGAGAGTTGTTGCAACATCGGATTATGTCTTGGCCGAAGTGATGGTAGTTGGCAACTTCTTGTAGAGATATTGCAACACGTAGCTGGTGCAGCCTAGGCGATAGAAGTTTGCAACTCTAAGGGGAGTTGTTGTAACATCGGATTCTACCTTGGCCGAAGTGATGGTAGGTGGCACTATTTGCATAGCTGTTGCAAGACGTAGCCTTAAAGGGCGAAGAGGCGGATCTAGAGAAAGTCTTGGACTTAATGTCAATGATTTGACAGCTTTCGTGTTTTCCCAATATACGTCAATGTGGCGTCTGTCTGCTTCCAAGACACACCTCCTTTGCCATAAATGGTAATGATGGAGACGCGTTTATGTTGTGCGTAAGATTCACGACTTCATCTGGGTCGTTGTTCTAGGCAACATTTGATTTCAATGGTGATTCTGGGGTCTCAGCTTTGGATGGTCCAGATGCATTTAGAATTAATCCAACGGCTGGGACGAGTTTTGGCATGCCTATATAAGGCCCATCCCTTTCGTTTTGAACCTTTTTACCTTTGCGAAACTCTCCAACTTTAAACTTTTGCCCACTTATTTTCCTGTTTCCTTCTCCGGCAAGTATTCAAGATTCCGGCGACTGTTACAAACTCCGGCAAGGGGCAGACTTGCTTTGTTGAACTAGGTAATAATCACATTTTTCAGCTTCCTCACCTTTTCCTCTTCCTTTTTTTTTTTTTTTTTT